>JAQFZY010000548.1:0-25479 GCA_034696285.1 Hypogastrura burkilli | reverse complement strand
GTTAGCTCATTCTCTAGGTCAGCTATTCTACTCTCAAGGAGGGAAGTTTGCTGGGTTTCAAAGGGTCCGGGATCGAGGTCATCTTTGGTCCCAAGCCCTGGAGGCGGAACACTCGTTGGGTCCTTGTGATATAGAATCTTCTGAAGCGTACGAACTTGCTTCTGGAGCCCACGAATATTTCTCTGGTAGTCGTTCTCCTTTTCTTGCGACATGGCAACGGCCTTGGCTTGCTTCGTCTCCTTTTTCCCTTTCGGCGTGGTGCTCCTAGGCCTTGCATTCTGATCGAAATACACAAAAATAGAACTTTTACACTATTATATAATAGATATGTCATCCCTCTTGCTCATCTCATGTCACTGTCGTGTGTCGTGTCTTTACTCCAGTAGGTGTTTAATTTGAATTAAACCTCGATAATAAAAATCCTATAGACCTGTTTAAAGCTTACGTCTTAATTGACATAGCTAACCAGTTCATTCTGCTTTAATGGCCCCGAGGAATCAAATTCAATTTAAATTGAACCTTCAAAATATCAAATTACCTAATTAAAGTTGGGAAGTGAGCATAATAGAGTTAATTCCCTTACTTGGATCTTAAGATGAGCCAGTTCCCGGTGTAATTCAATAATCTGCTCCGACTTGATTGAGAGTTCTGAATTGAGTCTCTCCACTTCGGCTCTCTGGGCCAGGCGTGGGGATGCGGGGGCGAGGCGGTTTAGCTTTAAGGTAGCGATTTCCGTTTTAAGTCGATTCACTTCCCCACTGTGCTCCTCATCTTTCGTCCAGAGCCGTTCCTGAAAGGAGAAAGATCCGCCGAGCTTCTAATAAATCACAAATCACACTTACTTACACACATGACAAACTACATTATTGGCTATCTTCCTCATGCAGGAGCGGAGACCAGGGAGGCTTTTGGGAAATAAGAGTTCATAATGGCCTGTGCGTGCTAGGCGGGATATGGGTACTGGCCATATGTATCTAATTTATTGAATATTGATCAAACCCTTTCCGGGAAAGTGCGCCCAGCGTATTAAACGGTCATTTAAAATAATAGTACTGGCACGGCATACTACGATATATTATACTGCAACCCTGTCGCGTCACTCTGTTAACTACGAAATAAATTCATCCATAGAAATTTAATTTAAACAAAAGCTTCTGTGTCTGTGTTCATACTTATTCGCACTAACTTTACTCAGGTTGACCTAAGGTGGTTCAACTTTTACTGCTTAATTCCTGAACATGATCAAATTAGCTCCGAAAAAGTCAATTAGCATTAAAGACACGTAATCCTCCCTTTAGACTGTCAGTTACTAAAATTATCCGCGCCGAGAATACAATTAATTAAAACAATATAAAGCCTAATACAATGACAACTGTCTTGAAGTTCTGAGTAATCTTTAGGTCGACATACGCAGACATTTCGACCTTATCGTCGCAACAGCTGACATCGTATCTTCTAGCTTACTAGAATTACGTTATTAAATATTTTAAAATAGTTCACTTTGGAATTAAACTACGACGAAAGGAGACGCTGCAATAATTATTCTTTGACATTTACCTGATATCTTCACCTACACAAAATGACTACCTCGTTGAACTTAAAAGCAATCATCCTTGTCTTTGCAGTTGGAGCTTCTCTAATTATTACGGTAACGATAAAATATTAGCGCATAAATTATTGAACACATTTTGATTATTACGTTGTTGGAAGATTGAGACATGCCCAGCCGGTACAGGCAAAAGTTCTGAAGAATACGACTCAATTACTGTTTCAATATAAGTTAAAATGTGAATTTTGACTTCGTACTGTAGGAGGCCCAAGAAGACGACTTCCATAAATGTACGGGTGAGGTTGATGCTATTAGTAACACAAGCATTTGTGAGACAACGGTATGTCCGGACATTAAGGGGACGCCCTTCGAGGCCATGCTTCGGAAGCCCTATTGTGACAAAATTGGGAACTGTCACTGCCATACGGAGCAGGCCCCGACCACGCTGGCAAACTACAGGGCTCCCCATCCAAGCAAAGAGCGGAGTTGTCATAAGGGGTGTCCGGCCCTGTTCCAGGAACATCCCTTCGTCTACCAGGACAAGCGGGATCCGGCCAATGCTACCAAATACTGTGTTTGCTTTACCTACTTGTAATTTGGGATCTTAGAACCATTAGATGAGCCTTCGGCGAATGGAAATGGAGCCAAGGACTAACTACTCGGATCCACCTAACTCGAACAATTAGCTCTACATTTATACACCATCGATGACCTTGACCCACTGCAGTAATTATGTCCAGGCTACGGCCAAGTTAATTAACCCTGTAGTCGAAATTGAAACGTAATAAACTGTATTAATCAGTATTATTACTCTCGCTATCATGAATGTTTTAATTATTGTACGGTTCGACAGAGACTTGAATAATCTGTAAGCATTCATGAAATTAGTTCAAGCTCACTGTCACCCTATTCAGATGCCAGATAACACATAACACACATCATGCATTATTTCGCTCAAATGAATATTTTTTGCAAATTCGCATTCAGCCTGCAACTCTGCAGATTGACGAGTCGCATCAAATGTAGAACAATGTGATACACATAACACCTTTCATCCTCATAATATCTGTACGTTACGCTTCGATGCACTTAATAAAGGCAGCATTTATAATTTACGAATTTACTATGTACCAACAAAAAGCTGGAATAAGTTTCGTCAATGGAGAGACGGAACCTGTCCGAAAAAAAAACTAGAGATAACCTATCGCCTACGTAACCTTAACCCAGTTAACTTTAGTTAGGATCTATACGTAAACGAGCTTTCTGCCCATTACTTGGGACAGCAGCGAAAGCGTTAAGTCGTGTACGTACTCTGGAAGGGCATTTACTTCGAATCCAAATGCCATATCTATGGCAGTGACGAACGCTGGAAAACGAGTGTCACACGAAGAGTCATACTATTTCTGTAAATTCAAAAAATTATAACTCGAGAAACAGAGTCCCCACAATAACTTCTCAAATAAATCCAAACAACAATCAGATGCGTCTTTGAACTACTGACACACATAATCTACTGCATTTAGCCAATCCTGACAATATAGGTACATAATTTAGAATGGAACACAAGTTCGAGACTTACGTAATACCTGCACCTGTATACTTGTAAATTACCATGAGAATACTGGAGGGACATAGTAGCCGTACGCTGTACCTGACATACTAATACTTAACTTACTACCAGAATACTACACCGGTAACCTATTTCTTGTTCCCAAGAAGCTCTATTCACGCTTTGGGGACATAGGGACTACATCGGCAATCCTCCCTTCGGGTGTGATTGAATGAATTTACAATTTATATGATAATCAGGCTTCACGCCTAATTGGCAAGGTCGAAGGTTGTGTGATGCTTTGATTTGCTGGTCCCACACCTGTCAAAATATTTAGAGGTATACAGAAATGCACTTGTGGGAAAGTGAAAGATCACATAAAAGCGAGACGAGTCGTTTGGGAAAGAATCACACTTCTGTTGACAGATCCTCTGTCAGCAGCCCAAGATCTCCCGAATCCAGTCATTTCGGTCTGTTCTCAAATTTCTTCCTTTGAGATCGTCCAATTCCCTTCCAGTCAAGCTTTGACTCATATCTTTTCCCAATTCGAAACGCCAAAAGGTGAGAGGCTTTGTTTGAATTGAATGTGATATTGTGCCAACTTTGTTAATGACGCTAGGAGCGTGCCCTACAACTTGTGCGGCTGGAAATACATTAATTTACCAGACCAGACTATTTACATTGAAGTTGACGCATATTCGAACAAAGGGTTTCCTATACAGCTGTAAATATATTCATTAGGAATAGTTGATAGCTCCCGTTAACGGTTCCAGGCCGGAGCTGTTCCGACGCAGAAATACGTACTACCTGAGCGAATTTAATTTATACTAGAACCGTTCATTTAGTTCATTTCGAGAAGTGAGTGAGCTGAGAGGGAGAGCCAGTTTGGACAAGGCTGACAGGGTCAAGCAGCTAGATAGCTAAATATTTCTACCTTGACAACTACGGAACCATTTAAATCCTGATAAAGTATTTAAGGCAAACTTAATTCAATACAATAGGCGGTCGTGTGAACTTTGGATAATTAACCACACCTATCTTATAGAGATCCAGACATGCACGTCCGTGCTTTCTCATTGCTGGCCATCCTGGCCATTGCCCAAGGAGTCCCAACAGGACCCGACGAGCCCAGAATTACAAAGAAATCCTATTCCGGGTACAAGTTATTACGTACAGACAAGTTGGAGGGCTCCAAGATGGCCGAGGCCCTGATGTTGAGTCTGGATGGAAAACATGGTAAACAATAGGTCAAACTTACCAAACCCCTTAGCAGCCATTAAAATACAAGAATTAACTAGAATCACATTTTCCTGACCCACAGGCGTTCATTTCTGGACCTATCCCAAAGCTAATCAAACGTCAGACATCCTGGCCTCCCCACGCCTCTACCCCCACGTTCAGAGCCTGTTACAAGAGCTCGGGGTCAACCACGATGTTGTAATTCATGACATTGACGAAATTGTTAGGAACGAGAATCCAGAGCCCCTGCCTGAGTCCCGTCAATTGGGTGGACATAGGATGAACTGGGACTCTTATCGACGCTACAGTGGTATACTACTCATAGAATTATCCATTCAATCAGTAAACAACCCATTTACGAAAACTGTATACATACTTTATTTTCCAGATATTAAGGGATTCTGTGAGTACGTCAGCGGGAAACGGAATGGCGGGTCTGGGACCCAAGCCACAATGGAGACCATTGGGAAATCAACGGAAGGGAGAGACATTTACCTTGTAAAGCTTACGAATGGTGGGGGTGGGACGAAGCCCGCCATTTGGCTAGATGGTGGAATGCATGCTCGAGAGTAAAACTATCCTTTTAATCAGCTTATACTGTAACTGGTTCTAATCAATTCACTGCACTCTAGATGGATTTCCCCCGCCACGGTCACATACATTATGAACACTCTCATCTCAGACTCGGCACGGAGTAAGGAGCTCTTGGATGAGTTCGATTGGTAAGCTTCGGAATTCAAGCCCGAATCACAGAACCGCCCGTCAAAGTACTGTACTCTGCAACATATCCTCTAATTCCAGGTACATTGTTCCCATCATCAATGTGGATGGCTATGAGTACACCCACACGAATGACAGATTCTGGAGAAAGACGCGCTCCCGTACTACTTCCGTCCTAGGATGCAAAGGGGTGGATCCTAACCGGAACTGGGGGTATGGATTTGGCGGGGCTGGAACCTCAACGGATCCCTGTTCGGAAATCTATCGTGGGCCAAGTGCCTTCAGCGAGGTACCCAACCCACCGACATCGAGCCCCTTAGTTCGAACCTGACTTCAAACTTTATATTTTTGCAAAATTAGCCAGAGACAAGAGCCGTGTCCAATGCCATTCTCGCGAGACGGAACCAGATCAAAATGTACCTAACCTTCCACTCCTACTCACAAATGCTGCTGGTGCCATGGGGTTTCGGACGCAATAAGCCGGCCGACTATAATGAGCTCTACAGTTTGGGACTCAAGGGGAAGACGGCCCTTGAGGCCACATATGGGACAAGATACAGGCTAGGGACTGCTCCGGATTTACTCTACGCAGCTTCAGGTACTTTACACATGTACCGTCATAGAGCGTCATACGCTAAAACCGTGACATATTGACCTGCCAACTAAAATTACTTGTCTATTTTCAGGAGGGTCAGATGACTGGGCTAAGGGTAAGTTAAAAATGACGAGTTACATATTTCACGGATGTCATCGTTCACATTACGGACAGATTTTAAGAATCGAATGTAACTGTTCCATTACAGGTGGTGCCGGCATTAAGTACTCCTACACATTTGAATTGCGAGACACAGGGAGGTACGGATTCGCCTTGCCCGCAAATCAAATCAAGCCGACTGGGGAGGAGACCTTTAACGCTGTTAAGGCCCTGGCCCTTGGTCTCCGTGATTCTCGAAAGAAAACGTCCCCTGATCAACAACACCAAGAAGGACAACAAAATATTAAGAAGCCAGTCCGACTACCACTGTTCCCCAACTTTCCGCGACCCGGCGTAGTGTCAGCCGATGACGTACTGCCAGCAGAAGAGACGGAATACAATGGAAATTCCCAATACTTCTACCAAGATTATCAACCGTAATCTCGCACAAGAACTCCAACTTGCTCTCTAACATGCAATTATATGTATGCGACGCTTCTAGCAGAAGGAAGCGTACAAAACCTGTGGCGCAAGCAATCTTCAAGTCTAAACCCTACGCGTACGCTGTTATACTTACCTTGACTTTTTTCAATTCAGCACACAGCCCTTCATTCTCCTTTTGATATGCTTCAATCAGAGTCTCCTGCTTGAAAATTTCTTGTCGCAGTTTATCCAGTTCATTACTCTGTCCTAGTCCCTTTGATGTGGCTGACCCCGAGGATTTTGAATTATCTCCGGAGCCTCCACTCAAGTCCTGCTATTGAAAATAAATATTTATTTATTAATTAATCAGTTTCTATCATTTCAAATCAAAATACCCCTTATCACATCATGAGCCATGGCAATACCTTCATCGAGCGAGACGAGGGAGCAGTGTGTGAGGATGACTGTTTACCGTAGATTTGAATGGCTTTTCTCGTAGACAAGGGCATGAGATCTTTACTTAAGCTGTCCGCACGGGCAGTCGCTGGTTCTTTCGAAAGAGTCCCTGACTTGTGTGGCTCGATGGAGGACGTAGAAGCACTCTTCTCAGCTCCTAACAACTTTACCCGCTCATTATACTTGGCACTGGATCCTCTTTCTTTCTCCAAGGGCAGTATGGAAGCAGAAGTGGCGGTGGATGCCTTGGGCGCTTTTGGAGGCAACGTGACCAGAGGGTCAATTTTGTTGATTTTCGACGGTACTGGACCTCCATCGCCACCACTTCCTTTCTCATAAGGACTCTTCTTGCTCTTAGCGTTAGCCTTATTTAGACTCCTAGAATTCAGGCTCGAGGCCACACTAGCACTCGAATGATCCTCCTCCTGCTTACCCGTCTCCATTTCCCTTTCAAGCATCTCGTACTCTTTGAGCAATTCGTCGACGGAGCGGTCTCCTTGTGACACAGGGTCACGTTTTGAAGTGGCGTCCCCTCCGCCCACTTCATTGTCCGTAATGAGCTTGCGAAGTGAGTCCATCTCAGCTGAGAGGGCTTTGGAAATCTCGTCTTCCGTATCCGGAGCCGACTTATGGGAGGTTGAGAATTCTTTCGAGTATGATGTGTAGTCACTAATCCCAAGGGAGTTGGAGGCCACGGAGGTATTGTGACTGTGGCTTTGCTCTCCTTCACCTTCATGATTCATGAAAGTCTCTAGCATGGTTTGCGCCTTTTCTAGTTTTTCGAGTTTCCGCATAATATCATCTATTTCGGAATTAGGCTTGAAGGATGTGGAGGCCGAAGGAAGGGATGGGGTCTGCGACTCCGGTTCCTTATCATTATCGCCCGAATTTACTTGTTGGGTATCGGAAGTTTGGCCGGCTATAGTTTCAGTCCGTACGGATGAGAATCTTGATGCTTCTGCAAATTTGAAGACTAAAATGTTACAAGATTTGAACGCAATCATTACACTTTACATAAGCGCTGTCGAATATTTGTTTACGGCGTGTAATTTAAGTTGTGTACAGAAAATTGTTTTTGGCTTGGTGCATGGAGTGGTTTAATTATCCTTTACAGATTAAAGTAACCCGTCAACTCGTGGAATGCTCTTGTATGTAGATGAATACACCAAAAACTGTCAATAGATGATATAGGTACAACAAGAACAAACAACAACGTTAAAGTTGAACGACTCACCATCATCATCGCCAACCTGTACATTTGTGACATGTCGTTGACTTCCTGGGTCTTCCTGTACCTGTAGAGAGGACTCTTCCTCGACTAATGAGAATGACGAAACTTCAACAGAAGTGTCAAGGTCCAGAGCCCGACTCCCTTCCGGGATCTTGCTTTGGGTTGACTCGTCGTCCTCAAACTTACTCTCCACGTCGTCACCCTCATCAAAGTCTTCCGTGTAGTCTCCTGATCCTGATCCGGAGCCGGATACCGACATTTTGACGTGCCAGGAAATATTAGGTTAACTACTGATGACTCATGAATACAGTGGACTACAATTATTAGACACTTGTGATTCTGAGTGTTTTCTTTTTGATTTGTTGTGACTTTTCACTTTATTCTTGACACATTGTTGACACTTTCTCTTCCCACCAAATTCAAGCGCGGATAATTGGCGCCAAAATTGTTTTATTCCTCTCTCATTGGCTGGGTGGCAGCATCAACTTTTAACATAATGCTTGGGCCTTAAAAAACAGTTAAAAACAGCTTAAAAACTAAAAACACTTAAAACAAAAACGCTTAATAGTTAAAAGCTTAACAGAAAAACTCTTATTTACAGTTCTAACAATTTGCAACGTAACAAGAAATGGTTAGTAAAAAAACACGAAAAAAAACAAGTAAAGCTATTTGGTATGGAACCTTGGCCCAATGTGCTTATCGCAAGCAGAAGGGCAATTTCTACACTAGGTTTAGTTTTAAGTGGTTTTAAGTATATTATATTTAAATGTTTTAAATGGGAAGTTCAGCTCGCTCTAATAAGAATTCTTATCGTGCATGCAAAAATGCAGTACAAATGTACTGTAACGTGCACATCAGACATCAGGACACAGAACCAAATTCAGTAAAATATTACTTGAGCGCAATCTCAAAGCTGATTTTATATATTCACAGTTACTTAAGTTATTTGCTGTCCTTGAATCGTTAGGAATTGTTGATCGTATTAAGACTGATCGACTATAAATAATTTCTAAATGGATTCATAGTATGTGTGGTCGATAATATTTAGATTAGAATTACATGATCTTTAATTAGCCTCCACGACTCGCTGCAGTTGAAGCGCTTTCGGTTCTGCCTCCCAGTACGCTGCCCGCACTCTGTCTTCTTAGAGTGTTGAGTCTAGCAAAGAGATACTGTTTGTCGTGCCCTTCCAGTACAAGTAAATGCCGCAACGTTTCGACCATGTTCTTGTTAGCCTGAGCTATGGAATAGTAGTAGTAGCCCAAGAGGAAGAGAATGATTGCAATGGGCGTCGTCACGCCAGGGGAAACAAGGACGTTCACAATTTGGGCGGCTAATACTGCGTTTGGGCTGGAGCCCGAGTAGAGTATCCGGACTGCGTCCCAAGGTGCACTGGTAAATTCAGATGATTATTGAAAGCTTCCTTGAAATGGTCAGGCTGTGTCACCTTTTTACCTCAATTCCCGAAACGGACCACAACCTCGAGAGGGATGAAGCGAGTGAAGAACAATTCCAACAGCAAAGGATACTACGGCAAATGAGATTAGCTTCGCCACAACAAAAATCGTGGTTGTCCTTGTTGTTCTAGAGTCATGCCAAAAAATATTGTTAGCCCTTTTTAGGAGGGCTTCACGCGTTTCACGGTACTATCGTATCGAGAAGAATGGGATACCTGTATGTGTCTGGCACGGATTTGCAGTTTACCAAAACTGCAAATTTCTTCACATAGAAGACCAGAATGCAGTATATGGCCGTGAGGAGCGGGAGAAACGGAGCAAAATAGAAGAACCAGGCCAGGCACTGAATGTACACAATGTCCAAGCTATGCCGAGCAATGTTAAACTTCATGTTCCCCATTTTCCGGCATATTTTGAGTGGAATGTATTTTGCGATCAGGCTCCGAGAGACCCCGATCACGAACGTCATGAAGACTTTAATCGTGAAGTCCATTAGTACTAGCCTGGAATTAGGAAACAGGTTTCAGGCCTGGTACAAATAAATACGACCTAAGGATGACTCACAAATACAGCTGAACGCCGAGGTCGGATTCCCAGCACTTGGACTTGGGCTTTCCGTCGCTACAGAAGTGACAGGTGCCGTCCCGCTTGGAGCAGCTATAAAACGCTGAATAGAACTTGTAGGCCACGAAGGCAAGGGAGAGGAGCCTCACAAAGAGGGTTCGAATCAAGTTCCAGGTCATTTGGGCCTCCGTCGAATACTTCTCAAGCCTTCCAATCTGTTACCATTAATGAAGTAAAACCGTGTTAGTTCACTACGTAACTTGTTTGCATGAAAGTTGGAAAGTGACCGCGTCAACTATTTAATATCAAAATTCGAGGAGCTAACATGTCTGAGGATAATCGGGAAGACCACGTTGAAGACTGCTATGCAGGTTGATGGTAGCAATTGCATGCCGAGCCTTCGTACGGCTTCCCCTGTCGTTGTGCTCTGGCCCGACTTCCTAAGCTCCATCGCCTCGATGCTCAGTTCTGCCACTTGAAAGATCACAGCGCCTACCAAGACCTGAATTCCGAGAACCAAGAAATTGGCCAGCACACGCCTCCCGAACAGCTTCCACTTCTGTCTCCGAGTTCGTTGGATAGTCTCAATCTGCGGAGTAGAAGGAGCTCAAATTAAATACGTACGAACCTCAAGAATGATTTGGTATGAACTGTACTTTAAGCTTCTCCGTTTTCAGTGCAATCTTCATCTCATGCTTTAGAATCTTCTTCTTGAACTTGGCACTGGCTTCATCCTTCGTGTAGTGGTCCCAGCCAGAGAATACCAGATTCGAATACTTGTAAAACTCTCCCTCCCGGGCCAAAATCATTTCCTGGATTTATGGTGGGAAATACTAAATGTCTTGGAAGGTCAAGTCGTTGGACTGGGTTTTGGATCAAGCAAGCTAACCTTGATCCCTGTCCCGATCTGACGAACCATAATGATCAAACTGATGATGAAGACGATGCCCGGGAGGAGCACGTAGGCAAGGGCAAAGTTGTAGGTCGTGGAGGCCGTCTTAATTACACGTGTGTGGTAGAACCCGAACACGAACGGAGAGTAGTAAATCCCCTTAGAGCTCCGGAATATGTGGACAAAGGCTATCCAGAAATCGTCGAATCGGTCTGACTCGCTGTCGTTGTAATAGGAATCCGTACTAAATATCAAGACAGTTACAGTATATTGGAACCGCCTTTTGAAAAGTAACGAGTACTGCCAGGAGAACTTACCAGCAGTCGCTGAGTTGTCGAATCATTGTATTTCTGTTTTTATTCCAGGCTAAGCCGGGAGCGTGTGTGGGCCCTGTTCAGCCGGCGCGGGATAATGTTTAGAACAAGCCAAGTTTCTAAAAAATATCTGTAAAATAATGTAGGTAGGAGCTTACTTGATTCATTAAAGCCTGCTGGGCATTTTTCAGCGGGTATTCGCTGTGGAACCCGACCTCCTATTATCATGGGCAGGACAACAAAAATGGCGACCATCGTAAATATCCAGAGATTTTGGAAGACCGTCCATTTAATAAATAGGAATACGTTGACAATAGCTTGGGGTAAACAATATTTTGTTTTAGAAGTACAATACGCGTAAATTGATCCAACTAAGAAAATTTACGTACAAGTCCCGCAACGTATTTCAATGTCTTGGAGGGACCGTTGCCAGAACACAAAATTCCTTCTCAACCGATTGTGGACCCACATTGTTTTCAGGGCTTCAGCAAATCTGGAAAGCCGAATTATGCACCGAGTTTAAGCTGGCTGTATTTGATGCTTGCTCCAAATTGAAGTTACTGACCTTTGCTGATGCCAGCGAAATCGTTTCCAACCTTTTAGTTTGACCATTGGGATGTGCTGGAAGTCATAATGAATCACATTAGTAACCTAGATCCCTGTTGCAGCATGTACCTGAGCTTACAGCCAGTTGAGCCTTGAGCTCCTTCTTGGCCTTCATATTGATGGGCATCGACTTTAGTTGCCGAAGCTCTTCCCATCTCTTCTTTTCATTTGGGATCTCCATGCCCAGCGAGGTTGACTAACTTGAGGCTTAGCTATCAGCTTGGATTGTGGATGTAGCTGCAGTTATCACTTCCGGATTGCGTGTACGTGTACAGGATACACCTTGTCAGTTGTCAGACGGAGAACTGTTTCATGCATATAGGTTACCCGCCCGTGGACGGACTTTCTAGCATTTACTGTAACAATTCCGTGTCTGGTTGTCCAGGCGCTCCTCTGGCTCTGGACAGGCAATACGCAATAGTGTTAAATGTGAATGAGCGTGTAGATTTGGTGTAGATATGACAAAATTTTACAGTGCATATAATAAATACAATCCATAAAGGTTCAACGGCATCACAACATCAACGTCATAAGGGTTCGCCAATTTTAGCTGCGTTGAGATCTCCATTTCATGATTCATCGCCGTTCTGTGCGTTTATGATTTTCGTATTAGAATAATTGACTTTGAGAGCAAGCATCGTAGTTCGCAGTCATCCGTTTCTCAACAGGCAGTTAACGTCGTAATGTCATTTTAGACGATAGACGTTCCTAGCGTCCAGCTACTTCTGGTTCTAACCCATATGCGTGGCTCAATTAGACACCTTAATAATATTGATGCTGTATACATCAAGTTGAACATAACACAGGATGCAGGACACATTAGGAATCCAATGGCTCAGAAATATGAAACTGCCAACATTTAAAGTCAAATTCTGCCAAAGACGTATTCCTAGACTTTGGCTTAATAATGTAATTGCCAGTAATGGGAAATGTATGATCATACTTAACTTAAAGCCTAATCGGACTCTATTGACGGCCTGGAACCTGGAATGATCTATGCCTAATTTATACAAAGTAATAAAACTCATTTCCACTTAAGCTAGATCTTCCATGTGTCCAACTGTCAGATGCTACGTACAAATTACTAGAAGAGTCAACTACGTAACGAATGGGCAGGTCGGTCAGTTATCCAAATAATTATCAGGTATGTAAATTAGAGTTTTCTGAGATTAGGTATACCAGCCGTCGTCTTACCTGAACATGAACTTGCCTCTATACTTATACACAGTACACAGTACTACTGATTTGAGCGTATATGTATGCTTTTTGGTTCTGTTCATCTTCATTATCCTCATGCAGGTACATTTGATACAGGTGAGTGCACATATTTTACCTGTAAATCCAAGAATAAAGTATACAGCGACAGCACACATAAATTACATACATACATACATAGAATCCACGAGCTCCGTCTCATAAACATAAACCTTCAACAAGTTTCGACGTCAGTCCGTTTCGATCCCAATCAAAAATTCACTTTACATTGGGCCTAATGGACAGAAGAGTTCCATTATTTGGTGAATAACATAATATTCCATTTCGGTATCATTTACTACTACTGTCCCGTTTGTTGGAAATGAAGTACAGTGTTATTGTTTCAGCCTTTGTCCTTCACCTCGGCTCCTTTGTCGGAGCGGGTACTCAGCATGGGAACCTGGAAACGGTACTCTCTAAAATTATTATTGTTCCTCTTCATTTCGTCTACTCTTACATCATTCTTATTCATTTTAGCAATTTTTAAAAAATGACATGAACAGCGTAATATCACCCTACTCCATATATTCCACGCTCTTGCCACTCAAGCTGGGCTCTGACGGGGCTACAAGGATAGAGCTTGAGAAGGCCCTTGAGGGGTTTGACTTCCAAAGTGCACTGGTGAGTGAGTCCTGTTTTTTGGGAGGGAAGTCAACTATGAAATGTGCAATGTACAGTTGAACTGTAAAGCAAAATATTAACATATATCTAATATATAAGTACGTAATATACCTATATATATTATTGATAAAAGTTCATCAAGGTCCAAACCTGTATATTTATGTACTATGTGCCCTACGCAGAGACCTTCGGACAAATCCTCGATCCGAAGCTCAACGCTCGTATTCGCTTCGAAGGAAGCCCCGCTCCTGCCGTCCTACAAAGAAGCCCTCCGCGGAATTGACGTCAAGTCAGTTGAGGGCTTTGACTTCCGGAACTACGCCGTGATCAACGACTATGTGAAGAATGCTACGGGCGGCCTGATCCCGGAAATTGTAGGCGAAGGGACTTTTACTGAGAAAACGAAACTCGTGATTGTCAACGGAGTATATTTTGAGGTCTGGAGGATTAAAAGTTTATACACATACTTAATTCTAAATGTTACATTTTTTAAACTTACTGTTGAAAATGTAGTCACCTTGGAGGACTCCATTTGAATCCAGTTTGAGGAGCGTCCCATTTGAAACACAAGCTGGCCTCTTTATTGACGTCCAAATGATGTTTCAGAAGGCGAGCAATTACTATGCAAGGGTTAACCAGCTGGGAGCGACTGTTCTGGATCTCCCTTATCGGGTATAACTGTTACTTAATTAAACGCCGTCAACTAAATGGTTATTTTTACGATATGCAATATTTGGTAGCTTATAGTTTAGGACAGATCCAGAATTTGATTTGGGCTAGGCTTACTGAATTTGTTTCCTACGCAGTCATTGGACACAATAATGCGAATTTACTTACCATATACTTCAACTGGGCTCCCGGAACTACTGAAGAATATCCAGGATTTTAACACTTCGAGTATCCGACTGAAGCTGACGGAGCTGGAAGTCTATTTGCCCAAATTCAAAATCGAGAGCGAGCTTAAGTTGAGCAGCGGGCTTAAGCAAGTAAGCTACACATAATACATATATAGCCACATTTTGGCGAACTGTAAATTGTCCAACTTCTTGAAGCGCTCTATTTCGAAATTCCCAGCTTGGCCTCCAGAGCCTCACCAAAACGACGGCCAACCTGTCCAAGATGTCTTCCAAGCCCTTGCGGATTGACGAAATCATCTGCAAGAGTGTTATTGAGGTGACCCAGCGCGGGACCCGGGCCGGGGCCGCCACTGCTGCCTTCATCATCCCACTCAGTGGGTTCACGGCCGACGAGTTCATTGCCAATCGACCCTTCTACTTTGAAGTTCGGGACACGAGCTCAAAGAACGTTTACTTCTCCGGCACTTACACGAGCCCAGTGGAGCCGACCGACCTGGGCTTCAAGTCCTTTCATGCCAACCGAGATAACTCTGATCCAGCCATGTCAGCAGCGCCCGAAGAGGAGCCGGAGGATGCCTGGTGGGTCCATAAGGGTCGGCCTGAGTACTTGCTAGTTCCAAAGGACAATCTCGAAGAGTCAACTCCGAGGTTCCAACAGCCCGAGCCCTTCCATCCGTCCGGGATCCGATTCTTGTATCCCTCCAGGGATCCCAATACGCAGCTCGTCATTGACACGCACCTCAAGAATGCTTCTAGCATTAACTCTGTCCCTGTATAGCCAAAGCCCTTCAATCCTAATGTTGAGTAGTATGAACAATCAACGAGCTTCAATTTTCACACGTTTTTCAAGTGAATAAAAGTACCTACCTTGATTATTTTAATTGAATATTTCAGTCCATTAAATGTGTGCTCGTCTGTATATCGGTAATTTTTACTTAAATACCGTTGCCGCATAGAAAATATTCAGTTTAGCATAACATGTATAAAAATTAGAAATTAGAAATGTAAAAGACTTCGGTGTGTTAGATTAGGTTAGGCTAGGCTTTAAAAAAAAACTAATACCTTATTCCGTTAATTTTTATCCCCTGAGTCGATTAGGTTGAGGGACAGATAAGGCGTCCGTTCATCGTGGACTGAAGTTTTAGATTCCCTGTTATAGTTAGTTTTCTGAATATTTTATGCTAAAATAATTTTTTTTTAGACAAAATTATGCCCATCCGATCCGCTCAGTTTGCTAAATTACATCATACGAAGGGCTTTCGTAATGCCGTAGCAGAAGTGTAGTAGTGTAGTATAATGGTGCTGGGTTTCTTAAAAAAATTCGTTTACTTTATACTTACTCAAATTATGCATTTAAATTAGCCTATTTTAACTTCCGTAACATTCATTTGTTTTAAATTTTAGAAATCTTTTTTTTTTCGAATACATGGAGCTACCATTTCCTGAGGTCCAAGTCACAAGTGACGCCACTACAAAGAGAGAAAGAGAATTGAGGACAGAGCGGGTGAATTGAAAAGTCCCAATAGGAGTGTGGAAGTCCGGCTAGAGAAATTAAATTTAACCATTAGTAATTATTAAAAAGTCGGATCGTTAAGGCTTCTATTCGTGACCTCGTACCCCTCAAGAGATGAACCGGAAGATTGGCCAAAAGAGACAACCAAAGCGGACCGAGAGGGAGGTCGGGATTGTCCTTCATGTTGGGAACCATACCCGGTTCTCAGGACTTATCAAGGAACGGTGAGTTGTCAATCAAAATTTTTTCTATAGTTGACAATTGTTGTATATATAGTGTATATGTAGTATTATACTGAGGTTAAGGTCAAAGTTGAATTAGTTGGGTCGTAGATTTTTATACCTATATATGCGACACATTAGACTTAAGGACGCACACATTCAGGTCAGAAACAGCGTCATCTGCCCATCTGTCGGAGCCAATGCCTACTTTTGCATTTTTAGTATTAGTAAATATTTTAGGTCCTGCGTTTAACAGTTTTACGTTAAAGAAGTTTGTCACGAACTCAACTTTGTTCGTCTTCTTTTTGTAGATTTTCAGACTTCCACGTGAACGAGATTGATCCAAACGGAAAGGTCCTTCACCTCACTTCATTTGAACTACCAAGAGAAGGTAAATGTATTGCTTGTTTCTCTCGTAATTAATAAGACCCTTCGTAACTGGACCTGCTTTTATATACAGTTCAAGCGGACGTGGATCGGAATGATCCAGGACTCGAAGAGTGGTTGACGGAGGACGTACAACGTAATATTAAGAAGCTTCAGGAATTTGGGACGTACAAGTCTACAAAGGTGGAGATAAATGTAAGAGCACCAGCTACATTTTTAGTTGAACTAGTTACGAGTAGTTGTATTTAACTAGTGTATATTAATTATTATTTCATTTTTCTGACTACTAGGTCACTGCAGCTGATAAAGATCAGCGAACCAAAATCCATCGATGGATCTCTGCGTTTGAAAAATTGCACTCTGAGACAGTTGACAAGGATGAAGAGAAAGTGATTGAGGTCTATGTGCCTACAAATGGTAATAAATTCAGTTTATTCTTCTAAAACGTGACATTCAATACAGGGTAGTTAATTTCGGTATATTTGTTATTGTAGAGGCTAAGCGATTCGTGAGACGTCCATACAACAGAGCCAAGTACACTCATTGTTTGCTGTACAAGGAAGGAATTGATACGACTGATGCGATCAACTTCTTGTGTCGCAAACTGAAGTTACAAGTGAAGAATATTACGTATGCTGGAACCAAAGACAAGCAGGCGAAGACTGTGCAGAGGATCTGTTTTTCAAATATTGAGGCCAAAAGGCTCCTAGAACTCAATGACTGTTCTCCGCACACGAAACTTGGGAACTTTGCCTACTTCCCACATCAGATCCGACTTGGAGAACTCAAGGGGAATCACTTTAAAATCCTAATAAAAAGCATTGATTGCGACCCTGAAGTGGTAGCCGAGGCTATGAATAATCTGGCTACCAAAGGATTCATAAACTACTTTGGCCTCCAGCGATTTGGGACGTACAAGGTCCCGACCTACAAGGTTGGACAAGCGATTATTCAAATGAAATGGCTTGATGCCTTTGATCAAATTCTGCAGACCAGCCATCACGATCAGCCCTTCATGAAACAAGCAAAGGAGCTCTGGTTCAAGAAGCGGGATGCAGTTGCGGCTTGTAAGAAAATTCCACACTACCTCAAGTCCCTTGAGTCAACGCTGCTGCACGGGCTCGCAAAAGCAAGCAAGAACGACTACTTGGCAGCCTTCAAGACCTTGCCCAGGAATATGAGAACCCTCTACGTTCACTCTTATCAGAGTTACATGTGGAACAAGCTGGCCACGTTTAGAATTGAGACTCTTGGGAATAAGCCAATCGTCGGTGATTTGGTTTACGTAAACTCAGATCTCGGGGATCAGGCTGAGCTCTTTGATAACGATGACTGTTCTAATGATGCCGAAGGTACGTATTAAGCAGTGAAAAAATATTTGTCTATTAAAAAAAAAATATTGCATCTAAATGTTGGTCTCCACTTTTAGATAAGAAGTCTGAGGATCCATATGACTCATATGAGAAACCACAAGTAAAGGTATTGACCGAAGAGGATCTTCCAAACTACACCATCTACGATGTTCTCCTTCCTCTTCAAGGCACTGAGGTCATATTCCCAGAAAACTCAGTCAAGACTCACTTTGACGAGCTTCTGGTTGAGAATGGGGTTGGGGTGGAGGATTTCTATAACTTCCAGCCTCGGTAAGTTTCCTATTGTTGATGCTGATGGAGGCAGTCGATATCGATGATTTTCTCTATATCAATATTTCGGTATTTCGAGATTCACGACCATGTCACCATTGAAACGTTATTTTGAATATCGAAATAGAGCCTTGTATATTTCATTTGACATTTTACATCATTTAATAACATAATTTTCTGTATCATATGGAATTGCGGAAGGTGAAGTGCATTAGATGTCAATTTAGGGGAATAAAAAGGACGTTTTTTTATTTTTAACCCTACTCGAGTCGAGTGTATTTCTTTAATATTGAAACTTCAGTATTGCTCAAAATCGATATCTGTATTTCGGTATCCGAAAAATGACCGATATGCCGGTTTTTCAATCAATCAATATGCCGGTTTTTCGTAGATCTGAAAATGTCGACATCACCTACCCTCCGATAAATACTTTGTACGTGTACGCTGTGTATGAGTATGAGGAACCACTACTATTGACATGTTCTGCCATAATTTATTTTAGTGGAGAGCTTCCAAGAGGAGCCTATCGTCGAGTTATGGTATTACCAACCAACGTGTCCCACCACATCATACCCTACAATGAGACTGACTCCGTGGACACCTTCATCCCATCAGATCTGGACATTATGAAGAGGAAGACGGAGGCTGAGAAGCCGGACGGCAGGCTACCTATTGAGGTACCAAAACAACGGAAGGCCGTCGTGGTCGAGTTTTCCCTTCCTTCATGTTCGTACGCCACAATGGCCCTCCGTGAGCTCCTCGTTGGGACTGATGACGAGGGTGAGGATGAAGATGGGCAGGGCGGAAAGGCAGAGAAACGGAAGCTGTCTGATGAGGACAGTCAAAGCCAGGATGCATTAGAGGCGAAGAGGGCGGCTACCGAGCTTCAGCCCGCCGAAGTTATTGAGAACATCCCAGTTGCAGTCTGAATTTTGGGTAAATCGTAAATATATTTAATTCTGTCTCGTTGTACAAGTTGTGACCTCCCACTATGACCATTATTTATCATTTATTATACTGTACTGCCCAGTAATCAGTTGTGAGTTTTTATACGTAGCTGCCTCGTAACTCGTAACTAAAGAGCTATCTGCATAGCCCTTGTGCGCTAGACTGTGACGGCACAATGCAATGATATGATGTGACCACCGGACGGGTAGAATTATAGTACATTGTAGATCTTAGTTTGTACCATCATCACACAAAGATAGCCTGTATTTATTTAAGCTGGATAATGAACTTGGAAACAATAAGCCGCATTGTACTGTAAGTATTTTATAGTAGAATACCGACTACAGGTACGACTTCCTTCTTTTTGTATTTTATTGCAGTATCATTCCTACATAAAGTGTAATATAAGTAAGAGAATAAAGTAGAGCAGGAGACAAAAAGGGCTCGCTTGAGAGGCTAAGCTTGATCATTGACCAGCAGCATTGAAAACAAAATTTAGAAAATCAAAAGGCTTCCCTCGAGGGTCTCAATCTCAACCGACAGAGTTATTTGCTCTAAGTGGCGTAGTAGACCGTGTAGGCCGTGGCCTTGACGCACCTTTTCAGCGGCTTTGGCTGGACATAGAAGTCCGTGTCCCGGCAGGCCAGGCCCCACTCGCAGTCCGTGTCATCACGGCAGGAGGAGTTGAGTGGCGTGGCCTTGTTCCTTCTGAAGTCCGACATACACTTTCCGGAAATACATCGAGAGCCCGCCTTGCAGCCAATGACCATTCCGTTGGACTCCCCGCAAGGGCCCTCCTCGTCCATCAGGCACCGACTCCCCGTCCATTCCAGCATGAAGGCCCGGTCCCCTCGGTTGTCCTTGAACCGGTCGCAAGTGCACTGGTTCCGCTCGCAAGTGAGCCAGATATTGTCAGGGCTCCCGATCGGCTGGAACCAGCAGTCAGAGTGACGGGAGCAGGAGCGGACCTTGTGTAGCGGCTGCTCAAGAATGTCCCTGTCCTTGTACCCGTCCTGGCTGTACCAACTCCATCGGGGGCGGCGGTTGTAGTACTGGCCGTAGCAGACGGCGGTGGTCAGGAGTAAAATGAAAACGACCTTCATTTTGAATTTAACCCAATGATTAGCTGTAGGGTACACGAATACAAGTATAGTTTATAGTTTAACCAGTTTCAAAATTTGCTTAGCTTAATCTAACAAGTTTCAAAATTGTATCACTTGAGCCGAATATTTAATTTATAATTATCTGTAATTTTAAATACCTTAAGTTTAATATTTCAATGTTCTAAAATTCAAAGCTCACCTTGCAGTTGGAGACTGGATCAAGTATTAACGAATACCCCCATTTCCCCGGGGTTTATATACCTCCAATTATACAGAATTGCGTTTTAATTTGACACTACCAAACATGAGTGTTTTGCTGCTACCTGTTAAGGAGTGTCAATTGATAAATGTAAACATCAATCCTGACCTGTCCAGCCAAATTATTTGTATTTTTTGCACGTAAAGACCTTTCGATTTCTCCTGGCCCAGTTTTCCACAAAAAGATTTCCGACTTGTGGTAATTAATTACTCCCTGGCCTGCTTTATTTAAATGCACAGAAGATTAGAAGAATTCATGGAATATTTTATGGATTTTAGGCACAATAGGATTGACAGCTTTATCATTATATGACGCTATAAAAATTCAGCATAGCTCAGGCCTGTACAAAAGCTCGGGTAATTTTAGGACATTTCAGCCATGAACATATGCCAACTGCTTGGGTGTAAACAAACCGCCTGATCTGAGGTGGCTTGATACAAAAACTGACCTGGGCTGAATTTCAGTGCCAACTGTCAGTACAAATTACTCCGTGTCATGCTGGGATGGTATATGGGAAATCTGCTGGTAATTAAATACGAAGATGAGTCCAAGTACAAGTACGTGTTTACATGTAAACAGAGACGGAGACAAGTGGTCCTCGCTTCCCTTGACTCATCTTAAGAGGAATATAGCTTAGTTCAAGTAGAATTGACGTTTGACATATTGAGTACAATTCATTGTATTAATTAATTATGAGGAACTCTCTGGCTAAAAGGTGTGATATATCCTCGTCCATCCTAATAGGAAAACCCTTATGGGGAAAATAACAAATTCAGGGAATTAAAAAAAAAAACAGGCTACCACTTCCCTTATTCAGGGCCTCTGCCTCCGTTCGTACAAAAACAAGGCTTCAGAGGGCTCCTAAATAAGAGTCAGCTTTCCAGGCCATGACTGTACAATTACTAAAATATCTATTAATTATTAATGCTGCACTTTCAACACGCCACTTGACTCCAACACAAGTCAACACGAATCTAGAATAGTAAATATGCCAACTTAGAACATGCATATCGCTGTAGGATTTCAGTTTGTTGAAGTTCGCCGTTGGAGTCCTTGATCGTGACCATTTTCTGGACAGTCAGTATTCGATTCCAAAGTTAGGACAGTTGTGTCGGGAAATATGATCCTGATCCTGAGCCTCGAGCATGCTATCATCCTACTCCTTCTTCCGACCAACATTCCCGGATACATCTTTCCTCAGCACCCTGAAAAGTGCCCAATTTTCTTGGGCCTATTCGTATGCCCTGAAAGTCTCGACACGAAGCTGGACATTTATTTGAGCAATCACCATTCTTCATATAATCCCCTTGTTCTGATGAACTTCTTGAGCTACCTTTCCAAAGTTGTCATTCCCTGTCCAGACGGAGTCACCGAGAACTGCCTTGCCCCCTGGGCCTCGATCGGCTACAGAGGCGGCTGCATTGAATTTGTGCTCCTCAACCCGACCCCTCCTCGACTCCGGATCTTTGTACTAACCACACAATTATGGTCCAGATCAAGTCCCGTACTCTACGTACTGGAGACCCTTGACAGCTTCCATGCAAATGAGAATGGAAGAGAGCTCCATGATTTCCGTATAGCTAGCGCCAGAGTTGTATACCTGGTTGAGTACGTCAATCCCTATTCGAGCCCTGGGATTGCCTGGGCCATGTATTGCTACACTTGTGACGTAACCGTGAGCCTAAGAATTTGGGCCGGAAGTGCTGCAGACCTATTTTCACGAAGGACTCGGGAGCTAGAATATGGGCAGCTTCACATGGTTCCAAACGCGGCTCGATTCCCAATTGAAACCTTGTCCATTTCTACTGAGTTTGATCGGGATGCCTGCTGTGAAGTTCTGAGATACTTTCTGGCAAATCCAGCCTGCTTCCCGCCTTTCGGCTTGAGAGGGGTCCTGGCTCGAATGTTCAATTTGACTGGACCCAGGCTCCGGTATAAGAACTTCTCGGGTGGCCTTGCAAACCGTATACGGAAGCACCAAGAGATAGAGTACGAGAAGACCATTTCGTACCATTTGGTCTACTGCGAGAGCCGCCCGACCCTCACCACCGTTGCCTTTGACGTTTTCCTCCGAACCTTCGACTCTTACATCTGGATCTGTCTCCTGGCCATCTCTCTGCTCCTTCGGGCTCTTCGGAGTCCGATCCTGAACTTTGTCCGGATCCTCCTCAAACAATACATCCCAACCAAGTTCACGCTCTTGACCTGCCTTACTGCCATCGGACTCTTTCTCTTGAATTCGGAATACGAGGGGATTTTGACCTCCAGCATCACGAAGCCCATTGACCGCTACTCATACAGAACGTAGGAAGAGCTAATCGGGGAGGGCTACCTGATTGGGCCTGGCTATGAAGTCCAGACGGTAGACCTCGGGACCCTCACCAGTATTTTGAAGTTGAGGGGCCTGAACCTGAGCCAGGCGGTTGACCTGACCCAAGCCCACTGCACGGATGACAAGTACGCCGAATCCGCCGCCTCGAGGCATCCCAACCGCTGCGCCTACGTCGTTGACAGTGATTTGCTGGTCGACACGATTCAAGAACTCAGGTCAAAGACTCATGTTGCCTGTACGGTGGTCCAGGAGTCTATCCTTATTAAAGGCATATTCTGGAAGGTCCGCTACTATGCCGCTGACCTGACGTACGGCGTCATTCAGACATTCCGGTCGAACGGGATACTGGGCCTCTTCACGGAGGCTTACGACTTTCTAAAGAATCGGGCATACCGTTGGAAGGTCGAGGCTCCGTTTCCGAGCCTTGGCTTGCAGTCCAACCTCCTTGTGGCCTTTCAGTTGTACGGGATTATGATGACCGTGGCCCTGCTCACGGTTCTAGGGGAACTGGCCCTCTATCAAGTTTTCCCTAGGGGTCTGTTCCGGATTCTGGCTGTCGTTTCGAGGAAACTGAATTATTTAGTGTTTCGTGTTTCGTGCCATCAATTTCGCTTACAGTCTATAAATAGGAAATAATTGATTTTTTTTAACAATCCCGCCTTACACTCACTCAATCAGCTACAAAGTCCGAAGCCAAAGTCTTTACTCGAAAGTGCTCGATATGGACTTCATTTTAAAAAAACTCACAGTAGCTCAAATAGGTTCCTTGTGACCCCTTAATATCGCTTTATCCTACCATTTACTGGTTCCCTTTGATGAATTCATTTAATTTTTTGTTATTGTCATGCTCGAATAAACTAATGTCTCTCTTTTGAACTTATTACGGGGTCCTGGCCAGAGTTATAGGCCGCTTGGCCCAACATGGGTGGGCCTCCCTCTACCTGATGCTCCATGACTTTCATATTTTACTTTTGTTTTAATTAGTCATAACTTCTACGGAATTATTAGAATCAGGCTGTTTTTGATATTACAGATATTTGTGGAATACAGATCTTAAAACTTAAGGGCAATTCCTTCATCCTCCGTGGCTGAATCAGGAAGGTCGAATCTGGATCCGCATAAAGGCTATGATAGTTTTCAAGTATGTAGGTACAAAAGGTAGGTAGGCCGGGAAAGAACAAAGGCGGAGGAGCTGTATAATATTAATCGTCATAATAGTAATGGATTATCCCGAGGGAAGTAGCCGGTGTTTAGGAAAGGGACTCCCTCCGGACTCCGAACATGAGAATTTATGCAAGTAAGCATTTGGGGCTCCGTGGTGGCATTACGGGCCCTATTTGCTCTTCAGTCCCAGCATTTTCTAATATTCATGTGATCACTGATATCTCCTTATTGGACTACTACTGGTCTACACTCTACAGTCCTTCCGAGTACGGGCTGGATCTCTAGTTTATTTTATGGTGCTGTACATCCGATACCGACGTTGAGTATCGACTACGACTACCGACTAGTGACGAAAAGCATTGTTGATCCGGATAGCTTTATCTCCTTAATGTAATATCTTGCCCCTATTGTTGTCCACCGGCAGTATAGACAATTTTTTGTCATTGAGCTGGTAGAAGGACTGAGCTGAGTTGGAGGCTTGGAATGGAATGGAGTGAATGTTATTATGCGTGGTTGACAAAAGAACAGTGAGTGGCCTATGAATGCATGCATGATAATAAGGTGATGATGATATGAGGAATTGGAGGGCTCAGGTGTGAGTCTGGCTCTGGTCTGGATTGGATGGAGCTCAATTATTAGGCTCTCTCTGCCTACTGCCTACCTACGTGGAGGATGAATTGGAGGAACTAGTCTTTCTCTGTTCCAAAGACAAGGAGGAATGGGCCGGGGAAGAAAGGGAAGTCTCTCAAAGTCCCCGCAGAGACTTTGTGTTCCTTCTTTCCCTCAAAAGAGTTACCAGCACAAGGAAACACGGAAAATGCATGTAATGGGACCAATTTATTGGACTTTTTTTGGAGACCATTATGTCAGTGGCCACACAATGTACCCTGACCTCCGGCCTTCCTGGATCGTGAAACTGTGTCTGGCTGGGCTTGGAATATTTAAAAAGCAAACATTAAGCGAACTGTTGAGGGCATCACCGATCCCTTTAACTCTTTAAAGAAACTCGGCAGTTTTTGACTGGCGCTTGAGTATGATCTTAATTTCGGATGCTCAGTGGCAAATATGGGCGCTTGCTTTTGTCTTTCTGGATAAAGTTATAAGCTCGTGCTCGTAGGAACGAAATGTCTGTCACAAAAGAGAAAGCATGATTTCTACAGTATGGAGACACACGGTAATCATTATTTTGTTTTTTTAGTGCTCAAATTAAATTCTTAACTGCATTTGGTTATTGTCACGATCGCTTCGTTTCTGCGGTAGTGAAGTTCATCATCCTTTTACTCAATAATAATAAGCTTATTTCTAGCCGTATCTTCCTGCCTGCGATTCTTCCAACATTTCTATAGGCTTCTAGACCCTTTGTTCCGGTTTCTGCTCATAGTCCTAGGGACCAACTGTCCTGAGGTCCTGACAGAAGAGGTAGACCACACGGTGATGTTCGTAATGTAAATTGTAGGTAGGTAGGTAGTACTACTGTAGTACC
>JAQFZY010000547.1:0-25511 GCA_034696285.1 Hypogastrura burkilli | reverse complement strand
TCCACAAGTCCCTGGTCCGTTCTTCAATCTTTCTCCCGCAACTGACGTACTTGCGGATTTCGACAGGTTCGAAGTTCCAGTTCTGGAGAATCCTTGGCCCTTCTCTTGCAGCAGCACTCATTGGGCTGACAACGGTCCGGGCCAACACTGAAAACGCTCCAAATCCAGTTAATGGTAATTGTGAAATAGCGTTAAACTGATCTACACAATTGTTGACTTATAACTGACAAGATCTCTGTTCCATAATACTCATTCAACAGCTGAAGCACTCCTGAGAGCGGCAAAGAGAGGGAAGGACGCTGAGGTAAAGCACATGGTAAAGTTCTTCAGGGTAGATGTCAATTCTCGCCATACGCTGGGCTGGACGGCCTTGCATGCAGCAGCAATGAATGGACACGTGTCCACGGTGAAGGTCCTCCTGGAGCTTGGAGCCGACCCTGACCTCAAGGACGAGTACACGAATGTCTACCATATGGCCAGAACCCATAATTTACATACAATTGATGGTAAGACGGATTTCGGTTTATTATTTATTCTGCAATTATGAACATTGGAAGAGCACGTAATCTGTATTTTATTTTTCCTCTCTAGTTCAATTCGAAAGAGAGGATGAGTTTTCAGATCGACTGAGTGCCAATACGAGTTTCAAAGGGTGCACAGCCTTGCATTACGCGGTTCTGTCAGACAATTACGAGACGGTCAAGGTACTGCTGGAGAAAGGAGCGAACCCGATTGCATCAAACGACATCGGCCACCGCCCTGTCAATTACGTGAAGCATCCCGACATCCGTGCCCTCCTAAAGAAACACACAACTTTGGTAAGTTAATGTTTCGAAGCTCCATTTTGAATTTAAAACTAAGAATTAGGCAGTTTTTGACTCATCGTATCTTTTCAGTACGAAGAACGACAGAAGGCTAAAGAGGCTGAAGAGAGGCGAAGATTCCCACTCGAGCAGAGAATCAAACAGTTCATTGTTGGACAGGAAGGTGCAATTACCACAGTCGCTTCTAGTAAGTCAAATCGCATGGTTTCTATATTACTAATACTAACTATTCAACTTTACGTACAATATTAATAAATTATATATTACTTTCCAACAGCCATCCGTCGAAAAGAGAATGGCTGGTGTGACGAGGAACATCCGCTCGTTTTTCTGTTCCTCGGATCCTCCGGCATAGGAAAGACGGAGCTCGCCAAACAAATTGCAAATTATTTGTACAAGGGCAACAAGGACTCTTTCATTCGTATAGATATGTCCGAGTATCAAGAGAAACACTCTGTAAGTTTTTGAACTAACTTTAGCTTCTCGACTGGTAAAAATGAAATTTGTGATTAGGTTGCACGGTTTATTGGTTCTCCACCTGGATACGTTGGGCACGAAGAGGGCGGCCAGTTGACAACAAAGCTTAAAAAGTGTCCGAAGTCGGTGGTCCTCTTTGACGAAGTTGAAAAGGCACATCCTGACGTTCTCACCGTTCTCCTTCAGCTCTTTGACGAAGTAACTATCAAATCAAATATAATTTCTGTATTTGGCTCATCGTTAACACAATAACTTCATAACTTTTGAAGGGTCGAATGACAGACGGCCAAGGGAAAACGATAGAATGTAAAGAGGCAATCTTCGTGATGACTTCCAATTTGGCAAGCGAAGAAATTGCTGAACATGCGCTACAACTTCGGGAAGAGGCGTACGAAGTGAGTCGTCAGCGATTTGAAGGAAAGATCGGTAAGTCAGGTTTTACTTAGTTGACCTTAAATACTCATATGAAAAGGGGGCCTAATTTCGAACTTATGCGGCACAGATGACCGGGAAGTATGTGAGCGGGTTACAATTTCCTCCAAATTCAAAGAAGACGTAGTGCGGAAAATCCTCAAGAAACATTTTCAGAGGGATGAATTTCTTGGCCGAATTAATGAAATTGTGTACTTTCTCCCCTTCACTCGATCTGAGCTCCTTCTATTAGTCACGAAGGAGTTACAGTTCTGGGCTGGAAAGGCCAAAGAGAAGCATAGCATCGAGCTGAAGGTATGCTTAGTCCTGTTTTGATCGTCAATTAAGTACATTATCAATTGTACACTATAATTTATTTAGACCTTTGTTTCCTGCAGTGGGACAATGACGTGCTGGAAGCCCTGGCTGAAGGATATAACGTCCACTACGGTGCTAGAAGTATCAAGCACGAAGTGGAGCGCCGTGTGATAAATCAGTTAGCCTTCGCTCACGAGCATCAGCAGCTCGTCCCGCACTCCACAATTCACATTACTGCTGAGGATGCTGAGAACTGTGACAATGCGATAATTAAGTTAAAAATTCGGACGAAGGGGGATAAGCTCGTTGATTTAGAGAATCCGCTTCTCTCTCCCCTATTCACCTTCTCGAAAAGTTAGGTTGAGTACTTAATTCGAAACTCAAAGTATTGACGACACCGGATTAAATTAATTGTGATAACCCACCGCAAGAATCCCGAAAGCATCTAACCATGTATTATTTAAAGTTAACAGGGATCACGGAGTTTATTGTTGCTCTTTTAGGGCATTCTACTGTAAATTGAATTACTGTAGAAGGCAAGAAACTTTCGGCATTTATAAATACTGACATAATTATCTACCACCAGTTTTAGCTATAACTACTACAGGATGTAATACTACGTACTTATACAGGCTTGGATCTAAATCAAAGTAGAAAAAGCCTCAGGAGCATCTTGTCAGATGAAGATCAAAATCTCGCCTTTTATAAGGCAAGACTCTACAGTACTTGAACTTACCATAATAATTAATTCTCTACACAAATTATGATTTGTACAACATTAACAAGTACCTACGGAGTTATTTATAAGTGAGTATACATGAGTGAGGTAGACGGGGTTACTGTACAATTTAGGCTGGCTATACACAAGAGGTCTAAAGGTACGTTATTTTGTCGGACTAAATTTCACTTATCCCTAACCGTAAATAGTGCCTAGTGCTAAGCATGCTGAGTCAACATCTGTAGTAATACTTGGTGATCCATATTGTTGAGTGTGGCGAGGTCAATGCCGAGAGCCTTGGCCATGGTCGCCATATCAAGCCCAAAGGACTTGAGGAGATCCTTGAAGTCCACTTCCTCTCCTGTGACCGGATTCAGGAGCTTGGGACAGCTCTTGTTGCACTGGGGCCAGGAGCACTTCTCTACCAGGCGCAGCTCTCCGCCAGGCCCTCCAAAGAGGCCCCCTTGTCCTCCATCACAGAGGCTGAACCAGCGTCGGTGCCGGCGGCGCTTGAGCCTGTTCCGGTTCCGCTCTTCCTCCTCTTCATTACTCCGTAAGTTGTCCCTACTCTGTGTTGCAGAGTTTCGTCTGGAATGCTTTCGTCTGCCCCCGTTGGGATGGTTCTGGTTCGGACTGTCGGACTGGACCTTCCGATTCCGCTGTTTGTGGGGCTTATGGAGCGGAATTGGAATGGGGGAAGTATTATTGGAGCTAAGTTGGTGCTGGTCCTCAAGCTTCTTTCGACGCTGGCGCCGTTTCCGGCGCTTCCGGTCCTCATTGGCGGCGGCCCGATGCCGGTTGTGCCGGCGGCGGGTCCGCCGTGAGGAGTCGTTGGACTCAATGACTTCCGGTGCGTAGGCCGGCCCGGCCCGCCCATCTCCGCCTTGACTAGATCTCTCGTCATCCCAGTACAAGTGGGAGGAACGACTGGATATAGGAAAAATCAACTAAGGTCAGATTTGTATAATTTTGAAATGTGAAGTTTTGAATATTTGAATAGGTACTTCATTATGCTGTTGCGGTACTTACCTCGAAGGAATTACATTTGACTCTTCAATAATACCACCGGACTCCCAACACTTGAGGGCTCTGGGTAAGTAAACGGAGTTGACTTCGACTTGTCTCCAGTCACGATGGGTTAGGATCGTGTGGGAAATACAGGATGGGATCATGAGTGACCTGCAACCGGGAACCACGCAAACATTACAAGTCTGAAAACTGTTCAGAACTTCTGAAGACTATGTAGCGTGTGTGCTTACGTGACATTGATTAGGCTTTTCTTGAGCTCATCCCCTAATTTGTAAGCATAGTCCCATTCTTCCTTCCGCAGTGCAGGCGTCGGGACATTATTTACAAGCATCTGGGCCTCGTCGAAGAGCCACTGGAACACGAATAGGGAGCCTAGACAGAAATTATGACAAGTGTCAGTATTAGTTGCAAAAAGTTCTCAACAGTAGTGAGACAGGCATAATTAGATACAAAGATATCGCGATTTCAGCAGCTTTTTAGGACTCAGGAAGAATTGGCAATTGGCATTGTTCAGTTGCAACTTTTAATTAGATAAAGTGCACGAAATGCATTTGACACTTTGATAATTGGATATTTGAACCCAGATTGTACTGAATGTATCCGCTTTGTAGTCAAATGGACCCGTAATAACTTCTGAATATTTGTTCCAAACTCACCCTTGAGTGTGGGATAAATCTTGTAACCAAAGAAGCAGGACCACGGCTCGTTTGGATATGTATTCTGACAGTTGTCCGGGAGCCGAGCCTTCCAGAGGCTCATTCCCTTCCGAAGTGAGATTTCTGGTGGGCAGAGAATGACGTCGTTGCAGTCTGAGACCTGAAGGAAGGACGGGGCCTTGTCCAAGAACCAGCCCGAGTCCGCCACGCCCCGAACGCGCGGTGGAAATGTGAGGCCGAACTCGTCCTGGAGGAGCCCTTCGACCCGGTCAAGGCTCAACATCACGCCAGTCCCGCCCGCGCTGTGGAAATACGACTCTATTATATTGTACTCCAAATGAGCTGATTTGGCATTTGTGTAGGCGACGTACCTACTTCCGGCCAGAATCACCGTAGACTCCGACTTGAGCCCTTCCACGGAAATAAGGCTCTTTACAACTTCGTCCACTATGAGGGCCCCCATGAAGCTGAACGGGACGCCGGTCCCTTGGTTCCCTACCGTCCCGCTCCATGTATCACTCGAACAGTATGGAACGAATCTAGAATTTTGTTGAATTATTAATCACATAAGAGTTTGAACTCAAACTGGTCATGTTACAGGAATAATCCAGTGGTGACTTACATATGATTTGCGTTAGACCAATATGGATTCTCCTGAGGGTCCGGAGACAATATCCCGCTCACTGTAAGACCATAGGAAAGTCTAATTTTAGCATTACTGAACTACTAGTATAATTTATACAAAAATCCGAAAATTCTAATATTTAGCTTCATATTAGAAATGAATTTGCTATACATTTTAAAATAGTTATTCCAACGAACGGCGGTAGGAATCGTATAAATAAGTATTCAATCGAGAGTGCGAAATATCTCCAAAGTCCGAAAATTGATTACGGTCAAAACCAGAATGAAGCATCGTACTTACCATGCCTTGACATTGGCCATGCCGAAGAGCTCATGAGATTCCGAAGCCTGAGCCAACGGTTCTGGCAGCTCCGCTCATTGAAGCAGTACCAGCCGCCTGAAATTAGTTGTCAAGTAATTTAAAGTGCGTACATTAAAATAAATCCTTCCAGCGCATGGGTTGGTTCCGGTACGTTGCTATAATAATACTAATAATACGTATATTTTACCTTCAAGAAAGATGATCCAGACATTATTACTCCGGTACGGAGACTTCCGAATATAGTATCTGTTAGGAGGTTCAAAATTTAAATATTTAGTTTTAGGGCGAAGTTTAACGTCGCAAGCGTAAAAACATTTTGAAGTAGAGTTGAAATGACACCACTTAAAAGTTCTAATGTTATCTAATTGGCTATTGAGTCAACATGATTCGAAGTTCCAGTCAGAGTGGTAATTGGTAAGATAAGGAGTTTATAGTGATGAAGCATTCTTAGGTACTATTGAGGTCATATCCATTGAATTCCGCTTCTGAAGAAAGTTGGTGAAATCAGGGAAATCTTTACCAAGGAATATCCAACTTTCAGCGTTACAATGGGCTCAACGACTTTCAACGGCTTAACAAATAAAGATTTAACTTAAGGCGGAAGATTCACGGCTTTTTTACACTTACTGGCTGAAAAGGTGTAAGATATTTAAATTAGTGATAATTGTAGTGTATAATTGATATTATCACAGGGACAGCCATTAATTCGCCGATTTCTGTTGAAAAGCTACGATTATGGCAAATATTTTGGGCAGGGGGTGGTGCTGGACACGCCGCTGCTGGGAAGTAGAACTGTATAGTGGCTAATGAGAGTAGTTGACAAGGGGATTGATTGGGCTTTGTATGCTGGCTACTGCTGCTGCTGTGGCTATAGGCCATTCAATTCTGGAATCTACATGCCTAACGCTCGTGGACTTGAGTTCCCTTGCTATTGCTTCCCAGCCTGCCTAACCCCTCTTGCTTGGTCTTACTTTACGAGGCTTGCTGTGTGCTGGGAGACTACTAACTAGGCCCGTCCTAATCACATCATCATCTGAGTCGGCCCGAGATCAAAGGCGGAGGCGGGTTGGGTGGACATTCCGCCAAACCGGCACACGTACGTATAATCAAAAGTCCGTCTTATCAATCAATCAGGGAGGCGGGGCCGGCCAAACGCTAACTAGGCACCAACACTCGGGATTCCCCCCAGGCCCCATAATTACCATTTATCATCCACTCATTACCATTCCAAGGAGCCCCTAAACCACGAAACTAGGCGAATTACACTCGGAACTGGAACATAAATTAACCTTAAATGCTATCAAGGGGCAGGAGAGGGTTCTAGAGGAGCCCTCTGCTGAATATTTAATTCGGAATTATAACTATCTAATTTATAATCCTATCGCGAGTTAGAACATTTAAATATTAGTAATTAATAGTTAAGCTTTGGACCAGTTGTGTGAAAATGTGCCAATGCCAGTCACAAAGGCGTTGCGGTAAAACTCTACTACTATTTATTGTCTGTATTTTGCAATCATCCGAGATACCTAAAATTAACCTAACCTAACCTAGCATAATTGTATCTACAATTTGCTTGATCTAAATTCTGGAAAAATTTCGGTGATACAATTATTTACCGGTAAGATTCGCAATAAATCAATTCGCACTTTTACAATCGTTAATCTGTAGCTATAGATAAGCGTTAGGTTCTTGGGATGTTAGATTGTTCACACACAAAGTATGTAATAGCTGTGTTTCTTTAGGTTCTACTCTGAATGAGAAAGCTCCTTTACAAACGGATCCCTCAAATCTGTCACAATCGTAATAAGAGTTCTCCAAAGGCTCCAGCTCCAGCTAGGCCAAACACAAGTAGAGTAGGTACAAAATATGGAATGGGATGATTGAGGCTAGAGTTTGGAGCAGCAGCAGTGGTCCTGCCATGGACATGCCCGTGATTATATTAGTATTTAGAGGAGGACGGGTGGTTAGTTTGTGGTTGGCCAATCCAATAAGGTTTATAATCGATAAGTGGGATCTGGGGCCCTTTGCCGACTCGCCGCAAATCGTGAAATGTGATCGAAGTGGAAGTTGAAAGGGGGCCGCGGCCTAAGAAAAAACAAGTCCTTTTCATGCCACCTTTAGGAAGAGATGAAAGGAGCCGCCGACGAGGAGGACTACGCCATTCATTCAATCTATGTACTATGTACCTTCTACAGAGAACAGAGCGGACTCAAGTTCAGGGCACAACAATACTGGAAGAGTCTTACTCTTACTATGGCTAGGCCCAACTTACCAATTCCTTCAATCCACACTCGGCTTCACATGAATGGGCCCAGCTAGGACTCGGAGAGACAGAATCTGTATTCAGCCAATCCTCCTGTCAACCACTTCAACACTTTTACTCATAGAGCTAAGCTACAGCTTACAGCCTGCTTGATCCAATTTCGGGTCAAGTCAAGTCTAGCCTAAGCTAAGCCTTGGCTGAGCCAAATAGGGTTCAAAGTTGGAGGTGGGCACAAAATGTCAATGTGTGGTCAAATTCGTCCTAATATCTATTGTGTAGAGTTGGTCCAGAATCCAAGACAGATCAGTATTGAGTTGATACTTGGTACTGTTACTTCTGTTTCAGTGAATAGTACGGAAAGTACCAATCATTTTTGGTGCCGGAAAAGTTAGATTTTCGTGGTAATTAGTTAAACTAACTCGAACAACATAATCCAACTCACTCGAATCTAAGAAGTTAGGCTAACCTAGCACCACGTAACCCAACCTATAGAATAACCTAACAACGTGACCCAATCTTTAACCTAACCCAACAACGTGACCCAACCTATAGATTAACCTAACAACGTGACCCAACCTGTAGCCTAACCTAACAACGTGACCCAACCTAAAACCTAACCTAACAATGTGACCCAACCTATAACCTAACCTAACAACGTGACCCAACCTATAACCTAACCTAACAATGTGACCCAACCTATAACCTAACCTAACAACGTGACCCAACCTATAACCTAACCTAACAATGTGACCCAACCTATAACCAAACCAAACAACGTGACCCAACCTATAACCTAACCTAACGTGACCCAACCTATAACCTAACCTAACAACGTGACCCAAGATATAACCTAACCTAAGAACCTAACTTCCTCGAGTGTAACAACCCAAGATTGCCTAATTTACTCGAATCCAGCAATTAATACGCAAAATTAATACCCCCTCTGAATCCCGATGTGCTCTAGAACGTTCTGCTGAAAGCTGACAGCGATCTAGGTGTCTAATGAAATGAATGGAAGATTGTCTGTGTAGGAAGCCCTATCCGGACAGAGTACATGACAGGCGGAGTAGAATGAACTCTCAGCCTGTCGTGCTTCCAAAGGAGATGATTGGAGAGTGACACATTTACTACACTGAGTCTCCCTTGTCGGCGAAGGGTCAAAGGCCCACTGACTTTTTCCTCTGGGACCCTTCCCTTTGAAAGGGGGCTTATTAGGAGGCTGATTTGTAGTAATGAGGAGGATGATTACCCGGCCGGCGTGCCGTCGTTGCAAGTGATTGATTTATTGGAGAAGTGGACGAGGTCGAGGGGACGGTCCTTCCCGGGCCCATCCAAGTCTCTCTTCTCGTCCCGCCCGTCCCCGTCCCCGTCAGCCACGGAGTCCCCTGAGTCTGACCTCCACCAAACACGCTGAAAGAGGGAAATCAAGGGGAAATTAGATCCAGCCGTTTCTCCTTACATTAGGCTTGGTTGACGCTACTTAATTTAACGTAAAATTACCTACAACTTCATATTTACTATATGTAGTTCCCAAAGTTTAAATCCCTTAATTTTGTCCATAATTAACAGAATTCCAATTTAAAATAATCGACCTGTATCAAACTGTTATATTTATACTGCAAATGCTGGAAAAGTAGCTTTTCCATGGAAAGCTATACAATTTTTCGGAATCCAAGCCTAACTTATTACCATATAGAAAATATGGTTTTTTACCATCAAGTCATAAAATGTATAAAGATACACACTGTGGCCATTAAGCCGACTGTTAGATTACATTCGGTTAAGTTAGGTCAGTTTTGGCCTATATATAGTGCATTATTGTGCATAATATTAAGTTTTCCGCTAGTTGATATTTTTATGAAACATTTAATCCCTACATATAAGCCCTACTCCAGCCTAAACTGAGAGCATTAAGTTGAGCTAATAGGGCGATAATAATAAGCAAAGATACTCCAAATACCGCGGAATTAGCGACTTGGATTTCAAATTTCCGCTAAAATTATATTACCAAGGACCTTTTCGAACACGCTACATGACGAGCGCTTAACATTACAAATAAGTCATGTGCCCTGAACTATATGTGGTAGAAAAAATAACTAAATTAAACCACATTCACTTTCTAAATCATTCATACACGGCGTCAAGACTTCAAGGATATAAGTTCAACGGAAATTCTTTAGGCTGCTTCTAACTGCCACTCAGCAGTGCACCATGTACCACTAACTGAGACTGAGAATAGACCTACTCCTACTGGTAGCACTATGCCGTACTTACATCCGAGGGCCTCTGATCCATATTGAGGCTCAGGTGTGCTCCAGGAGATGAGAGAACAGGCCTGACTGAGCTGGAGGCGCTTGTGAAGATCCCGAGTATTAAAACAATAGCTATCCCCATCGTCACTCCTTGTACTAAATCACTCACTAAGGTCTAACTAGAGCAGCCCTCTTCCCTGTCCAGCTACAGCTTACATAGCCCCTACGAAAATGAACCGGCTCAATAATATAGTTGACAGTTCACTCAACTACTGAATAATCTTTCTGTTCTTCTGTAGTACATCATATTTAATTATTTAATTGGGATATATAATGTTTTTCACTCGGATTATTTTTAGTATTTTTTTTTAATATTTTCTAGAATTTTGAGTTCCAGCTCTAGCCTTATTGTCGTATACCGTGATGGGGATCCACAAGTGTTGGAGAGACAACTCTGTGAACCTTCTCCTCACTCTCAATTCTATTTCTCGACTAAACCTTTGGCAGTGGAACATCCGCGGGCTCCCTTCATCTCTCCTTTACCTGAACTCAACTCCCTTAATACTGTGTAGGAGAGGGCGGATTTACCTGAGGAACATCCGTAGAAATATTGGAGGAGAAAGGGCACAGATTCCCATGAATGTATGTACGAGTCATGCCAGGCCAGGCGTAGTACGAGCTAGGCTCTGCTATAAACCAATCTGTTACAGTTTGGATGGGGATCATCAGCAGCATTATCAGGTAATTATTGGCACAACAATTAATGTCCCTTAAGTATTACTGGCGTGAAAGAGTTTTTACATAATGTCATGCAGCATATTTAAAAATTAAAACACGTTTTTAGATTATAAAAATTGAACTCAGAATTCAGAGAGCAATGAGCGGAGGATTGATTGAGGGGTACTACTTACAAGTATGGTTGATTTATGTATGTATTATTAACTTTGTATCTATAATCTGTCAATCCCAACTTAATCTCTTAAATTAACTGAACAGAAATACTGTCTCCAACCTTAAACTCCACCTTAATTATAATTCAGCTTAATTAACGACTCGTATTTGATATTCTCCGGTAAGTTCTAACTGTACTACAGTAATTTTCATATTGGGCACTATAGAAGGTAGTGCAAGTAAATACTTGGGATTGACATCAACATCAATAGGAAGCTCATAGGAACTTGTAGCCTACGATTAGGGAGTCCCATGATAATTGAGCTCGGAGGTGAGTGTCTCCAATTAATTTAACAGCCCAACTTAGCGTATTAGTGAGCGGTAGGTGAGAAGGTAATTGAAAAGTTTTAGAGGTTCTTATTGGGTCATAAAACTCCTCCTTATTTGCTGTAGATCAAAGAGTGCCGGCCCAATTCATTTCCCATTATTACTACGTCCTACTCCCTCCCTCCCTATACTAAAATTGTAAACAAGTGATAGTGGGAACTGTGACGATTGCTGGCCCAAAACTAGGAATCCTCAGGACTTGATTAACCTCTCCCAATGAATGGGATGGGATGGGGAAAAGTTCAATTTTTTATAGGACGGCGGAATGGGGATGAGCAGGGAAGATTGGGAACTTTTACAATTCTCATCTGACGGTCAATTTAATAACGCATTATAAAAAAGAACCTTTAGAGGAGCAGAGTGACATATCACCGAGTGTGAACAGGCTTGTTACTTATTATGACCACTTTATGATCATAACGGATGTCTTAATGGCATAGTAAACCATGGCTCCTTTTATGATACCTTTAGTACTGTAATCTGTAATGGGGAATACCGGGTGAAGGATAAAGTCAAAGCCGTGCCAAAGTTTTACTTTAAAATAAGAATCCGAATACAAATTATTTGAGAAGTTAGGTTTTTCTTGTTCCATTGTCATAATTTTGTGATTTTGTGCCGTGGAAATAATTCCTTCCAGTACTTCTCAGAAGCCCCCATAACATCCTGCAATTCACTGTAGGTATGATTTTTAAACTGCCTTGAGACGTAGATTGATTATTTAATCGGGATTTGGGGTACCTAAGGTGCGGTAACTTTAAATAGAAGCCTCCCGAAGATTCCTGTAATTTACTGAAACTTAAGTTGTCTTAAAACTTTGATTGATTCCGCCGTAGGAGTATAGGGCGTATTTTCATATTTTCAAGGATTCCTCTGGAAGGCGTACCAGATCCTCCTAGCCTGAGCCCCCACTCTGTCAACCTACTGTTGAGTGATTGCGGAGTCCAGTCTGGATCCCTCAAAGGGTCAAATGAGTGATTGGGCCTCAAGTCAGTGGGCTGAAACAAGGGTACTCCACCCTCTCCAAATACTTGAAGATAAGGATCCACGGGATCTGAGCTGCTGAGCCCTTCCTCCTTATTTCCTCTCCTCATATTATTTGAATTTTGGGAATCGTAGAAATAAGATCTTCCTCCACCACAACGAGCCAGCCAGGCTCTTGATGATCCTTCGGAGCCAGGCGGAGGAATAAAAAACAAATGCGCTGGCCCATAAAGGAGCCCCGCTTGTCGGGGAAAGATCAAAGGGAGCCTTCGGCCTGTTTACATAATAGTAACTCATGAGCGGCGGCGGCGGCGGCGGCGGAGGGAAAACCACAAGTGTCCAACAGCCTACAGGCCAAAATCACGTCCACCTTCGTCCTCCTCATATGTGGACAGAAAGTTTTTATAGAGGGTTTAGATTCCGGCGGATATTGGACAAGGCTGCTCAGTTTCGGAAGTCCAGTTCAATCAATCCAAAATCTAATGCTCAAATTTGGTTTACTAAAGGATGGCTCTAAAGCAGGATTTTATGCGCTTCAAAGGTGCAATTTATTTTACAATGGGACTAGCAAGAAGCCCGTTTTACGAACGAATGTAATTTTAAATCTCTACATACAAATCTAAAGATATTCCTTCCGCTCTAATTTCTCACATATTTTAGTTTCGAATCTTAAGTAATTTTTAGAGGCGATTCAACTCGGTAAGTGAATATTAATACAAATCGGAACATGTTCAACAGGTCTAATTCATTAATTTAATTACAATTGAAGATGATCTTAACCTCTGAATTATATGTTCTGACCTACCGCGGAATTATTATGCAATGGAAGACGTAGAAGTTATATAATAATTTCAAAATAAAATATAATCGTTAAACCTTAGAATAATGTTAATAAAAAATACTTTCAGAAAAAGCAGGCTACCCTAAGCTTACATGTGCACTAGAAAGATCAGGTCTAATTTTGCTTTCCATCTCAGGTCATCCATCAGTATATTAACGAGAACTCGTTTTTATTAGAATAGGTATCAACCGTAAATGAATTTGAGGACCTTCGTGGACACAAAAATTAGACCTGGCTTGTTTTTGTTTTGTTTTTACTTGTTTCTATCTTTCTAGTGCCCATGTAAGCTCAGGGTAGCCTGCTTTTTCTTATCGTATCAAATTCTCAAATAGATTGGACCATTGGAGAGAGCCTAACATTCTGGTTAAGAGACAACAACCCTTAACAAGAGAGAAAATAATAGAGTTCAATATGAACGTTTGCACTAATTGAATTTGGCTTCCGAAACTGAGCTGCCATCACGCATGTTGTCTAATTTCCTAAACAATTTGAAACTATTTTGGGAAAAATTTAGGAAAAATTTTATTGTTTTTTTTTTTATTTATAAAAATGTTAACAATTACCCCCCAAAGTAAAAGTATTGATTAGGTGACTCAAATTCCTTGAAGTAAGTACCTGGAGGCTCCGGAATGGAATGCTAAGTAGGTTTTTATGGGAATGGGGCCGGAGAGACGCCAGGAGCCCCGGGTTGTAAATCTTCTTCTAATTGCCTGCCTTTTGCCGTGGACGTCAAAGGCAGCGGCGGTAGTTCCGTTCCCTAAACGGTTAAGGATGATGAGGCCTAGTGGCTCGATCCTGAGACACGGGAACGTAAAACAAATAAAAATATTTGTGTTCCTAATTTGAGGGCGGTGGAGCCTCAGGTGGGCTTCGCCCACTCTATCTATATATATCCTCATCCCCATGCAACCCAACCATTATCATTAATTTAGCCAACCTAAGGCCGTTTTTTTTGCAAAAATATGGATTCAGTTATGCCTATTTAAGCTCAAATTCGACCATGTGTCCAATTTATAGGACTGCTAATTACAAGCATTCAAAGCAGAACATAAGTATCCAACGCCATTCATATTTCACAATTTAATTTTATAAGGACTCCCGGATTTGCTTACCATATGGAAGGTAACGTGTGTTGACTTGGGCACAAGGTGTAGGCATATTTGGAGATGATTTAAAAGAAGTTAAAAAAAAAACCCAAATGCCCTGTGCTGCGTCGCCGTTTGTACATTTTGAAATTAATTTACTGATGGATCTGTTCTTTGAAATATTTTGTTTATTAGGTAATCTGCTGGGTTGGGACAATGCATCCCTGAACAGTTATATTTGGCTAAATCTTACATAGTAGTGACCTTTCCTGGAGTCGCAATCCAAGTTGCTTAAAAATTCACAACTTCAAAATGCTCGTATGATGAGTACCTAAAATAGGAAGGTCTTATTTAATAGGGAAAATAGGAGCGGGCATCTTTAGGATTTATACGTCCTGCCTCCTCTCTCCGCTCATTCGGAGGCAGAGGGAGATCCTTTATCTGTTTGGATGCCGACAAAGGAGCCAGATCCTTTTTTGTGCGGCGTCTTGTTAGAAGGAGGGAGGGAGGCTTGTGGGCCGTTTTTTAAGGCCCATCTTGTTTGAGTTTACTACGTTACGCGCTAATGATCTCTTCCTTTGTCTTCCCTCCTTATTGTGGTTTTATTTTGACAGGGACTGTTAACAGTCCGCTAGGCCCATAAAACATTTATTTTAATTACAGGCCCTAATTCCCCTGTACAAATCAAATCCGGCCTCCAACTAATTTATTGGGCGGGGACGGCTCCAGCATCCAGCATCCAGCCCCAAGCCTCAGATTCAAACCAAAGGTAAGGGGGTGACTCTTGGATTTTGGGGCTCCCAATGTATTCCTGTAGAATTGGGTGGACCCATGAAAGGCTATGGCCCATTTTAATTCCCGCTTGATCTCTGCCTTCCGAGCTTTGATCTTGCCGACCCGGCGGAAAGGCCCTTAAAGCTCCCACTGTGCTCGGCACAAAAGAGTCAACTTATTCTTATTTATATGCTCCTCCAAGCTACCAAACCTCAACTCTTTACATAATACAAAGGCTAGTACCACCGCTTCTTAACTTCCAGAGGTGGTTGGATTTTAGAAATACTTTATAAAGCAGAGTATTACTTTGTAAGGGATGCCCGTGCTCGAAAAAGAAGCCTCCCAGCTTCTGGGTGAACTGATCTTCTTAGCTGGCTTTATGGATTCCTTGGTTTTAATTTGCTAAAATTGTAAGGAATGAACATGTGCCTAGAATCAATAAATTTTAGTTCGAGGTTTGGTAGTTGGCGTCATCGACTGTTGAATATATTTAACTGCCTGAGCTGTAACATATTCTTTGGTTGGTCCAGACTTTCACTCTTTCTGTTTCTTTTTTGGAGGTTTAGGGGCGGATTATAGGCTTTTCATTTAAAAAAGTGAGAGAGGGCCCATCATGGAGAGATTAGTATTAGAGTAAGTAATAATTCCAGTTTTTGTGTGGCTCCTGAATGGAGGGGCTGGCGGGTTCCTTGAGGGCTGCCTCAAGTAGGATTATGGTCGGGGAGCCTGTCAATTATGTCAGCCCTTTGTCAGGACCTCTTTTTCATTAATTAAGGACCAGAGGCCCGGGCCCCTTTCGGCTCCCTTTCATCCTCTGACCCCTCAAACAGGTGTTCTGCGGACTCTAAATCCTACCGACGCATTTTATATATGTATGTAGTATTGTACTATATATAATTGAGCTCGGCCTTAATCTACGCTAGAAGCTAGAAGCCTTTTGGGCCAGGAAAGAACGCGTCCCCATCCATGACCGTGAAAGAGTTAGAAGCTAAACAACAGTACCTAATCAAACCTAATTTGAAACTTAATACTATAATCTAATGTAGCAACTAGCAATACGCATAACTCAGCAAATCTCACGATGTGAACCAGACTGTTTCCGGTAAAGAACCGCGCACCCAATACATGGGGTTCTGGTAGCCGGTTAGACTTCTGCCAAAATTGGCACAGCACTTCTTTAGGTCGCCCTGAACAAGGTTTAAATGAAACTCAAGTCGCTCGGACGCCATCTTGATCCGCTACAGCGGCCATATTTGTACATGGATAAAGTGCTGGTAGCCGGTTCGAACTCTACCAAACTTTGAACAAGGCTTTCTTAGATTGTCCTGAACATGGTTTCGATGAACCAGAAGTCAATTGGGTGCCATCTTGGCTTTCCACTTGAGTCATGTTATGATTCGTCAGCAAGGTGTGTCGTTTTGGTGACGGTTCAAGATGGCGGAAGATAGATGGTCCATTTAAACCAAGTTCAAGACAACCAACCTAAGGAAACGTAGTGCAAAGTTTGGTGGACATTTTCTCCATCATGAAATAAAATATGGCCGCTGTAGCGGATCAAGATGGCGTCCGATCGACTGGAGGTCCACTTAAATCTTGCTCCGGGCTATCTGAAGAAGCGCTGTGCAAAATTTGGAATAAATCTAACCGGGTACCACGACCTCATGCGTTGGGTGCTCGGTTATTTTTTTTTTTAGTCACTAAGGACTGGTCAGTTTGTGAAGTCGAATTCTTTTACTTCTTTCCAAGGGTTCGTTCGAAGTTGGAGTTTTATGCTCTTTCCGAAGAGATAATTTATTACCAACTCGAATAGATATTGCTAAAACAAAAATTCAGGTAAGAAATAAGTTTGGAGACAAGCATGTGGATTTTTAATTATTGTCTACGCATCTCATTGTAGAATCAATGGCACCATTGGAAGGAGCATCAAATTCTGCCTTAGAGCCAACCTTTAGCAAGCATTAATATAATGGATTTGGATATGATGTTTTGCACGGGCTGAATCCGACTTCGCAAATTGAGCAGTCAGTAACCGAAAAAAATTGCAACATAATATATGTACGCAGTGCCAAGGTATGATTTCTTTACAATAGTTCCAAAATAGGGCGGTTCAATGCAATCTGTCGGCATTTAAAGTCAGGCCTCTGCTAAGGCTCCCGTATTTACAATTTCCTGTAAAGTGACAGTGCCTACCTGTTGAGAGCTAAAAGCCTGGGAATCAGTCTGGTATACTATGTACTATGTAGGGTCCCCTTGAGGGAGACGAGGACCGTGCATGATCCCATCATCATTACCGTAAGTGGTCTTCCCATAATTCGTGTCATAGCTTTTCCCTGAATCTGTCCTTTTCCCTGGCGCCAGGCGGACGTAATAGAGAAGTTTGTATTAATCCCCAGGAGCCCCTTGATGACTTTTAAATTGTTTCTCAAAACAAGGGACGGGGCCCAGGTAGCTCGGGGACCGGCCTATTACCTTTGTTTCCTTAATGCTCCTGGCCGACAAAGGAGTGACAATTTGTCCTCTAAAGCGGAGGGTCAGACTGAGAAAGCGTTGGAGCGCGGAGGCGGGGATCTCCGCTTCCCCAGCAGCCTTAGTAGCCTGGCTCTCTTCCATGGTGATGGATGAGATAATTAGGGAGCCTGACACAGGGACGTCCGGATGGGTTCCCAAGAACAAAATAAGTCGTCCTTGAGCTAGAACAAGGGTTTACCAGGTAATGCTCTCTGTATTTGCGCTGAAGAATACGCCCTCCCTCAAACTCAAGGCGGATTTCAGAGAAAGCATTTTCATACATTTCCCGAATACGCAAAGTACCTCACAATTCCTGAGAAGAAATAAATAAGCGCTGAAAATGGCGACTGGCGAGGACAGAGATGCCTGCAACAGCAGCGTTTCCAATTTCTATCACTGCTTATCTTCTCTGTCGATAAATACAGCATCATTTGGTGGGAAAAATTAAAAAAGTTCTGAGTTATCAGTTATCACACATAAATAGTTCACAAATTGTGAGTGAAAGAAGAGTCTTGAAATGAAACCTGAGATTATAACTTCATTTGGATTACTGATTGGAACTAACTTCAAAGGTTATCGGTATTGGACATAATTATTATACCACACATAAATTTGCTAGAATTTAAGATTATATAAATTTGGTTAGTTTTTGCATTTTCAGCTCTTGCTGAAGGGTTTACCGGAGTCAGATTCCTTGATGATATTCATCTCTTTCTCAGCCAGAGATCATGATCGATGCTCCATCAATTCAATAGCCTGGCTTTGTATTATTTGAGACATCAATAATATTTATTACTCTCATTTTCAGGAATTATAGTTGGAAATTAAGATAGGTACTTCCCAGTACCTATTTATATATGTATGTATATTTACATATAATTAATATTGTATGGATATGGATATTTTGTTCTTACATGACATGGTATTGCACAGTGTAAACTTAAGCTCAACACAGTCAAGCTCTATGAATAATACTGTAATACAAAAGCTCCATTTAAATTAAACCAGTATCAGGGAAAGTAAGATTAGGTATAAAAGTACATACGCAGTTTTGGTTGGAATTACTACAAGTGTGCCCGAGTTCACACTGTCACAACGCAGGGGCTTGGACGTAGTTGATGGGTCAAAGAATGAGATCCTCCCGTCGAGCCCTTGTACTACCGGACTCTGTGCTTCCAAATACTCGAGGAACGTGTCAGTGTCCAGGAATCCTGCTCACAAAAATTTAGTCACGTTACCCTGAAAGTAAAATTGTACCTATCAATCTTTTGTTCACATTTTGGACTATCCTCACCTGGGATATGATGATTGATTAAGTTCTCCTTTATCACAGTGTAGCCGTCCCCTCCGGTGGCCATATAGGTGGGAATGGCCACCTTGTAGACCGTTGTGTCGTTGAGTGGGACGTAGCGCGGGACCCGGCAGGCTGTACACAGGACTTGAACATCCTTCACTCGCTCACCGTTTGGCTTGCTAACGTCATAGATCACACGAATGCCTGAAAAATATTGCACAATTTAGGTAGGCCCTAAATTACATCTTGGCTTTTGGCACTTATTTCCTCACCTGAGACCTGAAGGAACTTTCCAGGAATATGGATCCCGGTCGGATCGTAGTCTTTGACGCTAAATTCAAAGACCTGTCGAAGGTCCTTCCCGCGGATCTGTATCAAGTCTATCGTGTTTTGGAACGGGATTACTGTCAGCACGTCCTCCATAGTAATACTCCCTGCAAGATTAAAAAAAATACAAGATTACCCTCCGAAGTACTTCCGCGGTTTAGATCATAATGCGAATTAAAGTTTTAGAAATTGCTTTGGGGTTAGACCATTCCGTGAGGTCTCGTCAATAGAGCTCCTAATTCCACCCGAGTTCAAAATGGCCATTGAGACGTCACTCCAGTAAATATCATCAGCAAATTTCATGTTCTGAGAATTTACAAAATGGACGGATTAGGCGTAGGTTAATACATTTAGCTATATTTGGACCTAAGCAACGTCTATAAATGGATATTTGACATATTTAGGTCAATACTTTTCACATGCATGACCTACCACATGAACCATGGCATCAGCAATCAAGTTCCCCAAATTGCACTCACGTAGCCGACACTCTGTTGAGGATCCTTCCAGAAACACACGCGTTTTCCCGACTTCTCTTTGAATTGATTCGCTAATGTTTTTGCTCCATTCTATTAGCTCTTCATTCATGCCTTCGTCTAAATGGGTTTAAATTAGTACATATATGGTATGCTAAATAAATGCAGCATCTATGAAATGAGCTTTAACTTTAACCCGGAATCAGCATTTTGGTTAGTTTCTCATAACATTTGGTACTTGTTCTTACCTTGTGGAACAGAGGAGTCCAGAAGGATTGGATTCCCACTCCAGCTCAGCAGTTCCCCTTCCGAATCAAAAGTAAGGTTAAGGTATCCCAGGTATTTCCCATAGGCATATGCCTGCAACGAAGTAGGTAAGCCGAAAAAAATGAATTACAGTTAATTCTCCTTAACGAGATTGTCGATGTTAAATACTGTAGAATTTCCTAAAAGCGTGTCGGCAAGCAGGTTCTTCGCGATTGCCAATTTATTGCTGTGTAAGTAAAACATGTGCAAATAATGGAAGTCTACCTGTTTACCTGCACAACTGGAACTCGCCTCCCATTTTTTTGCCTGACCAGTGTAGGGTATTCTGCAAGGGGTTTCTCAATGTCCGGAGCCTTTCCTACAACGAGTATCCATGTTTTGTCATTTAATTAAATCAAACGTTTTTGAGAACTCTCAAAAGAAAAATCAAAAGTAGCGGAATAAGTGAGTACTCACCTGAGTACAAGAAAGTGTTTGTATGTCCACCGACGACGAGGTCAACATGAGGAGCCTCTGCAACCTTCATATCAACATCGTAGCCCGCATGCCCAACAGCAATGATGATTTTGACCCCGTCAGCATCCAGCCGCTTCGCCTCTCGTCCCACAGCCTCAACCTCGTCCTCAAACTTGAGTGAGCCCGGATTGGAAATGGCCTATTTGAAGGGAATCGCAACGTAAAATGTCAAGGACTCGGCGGATTTGGAAATTGTTGGCTCACCTTAGTCTCGACTGTCGTGTAGCCAATGATCCCGACCTTCCGACCCCCGTACTCAACAATGACGGACTTCTGGAACTTGCCCTGGATCCCCGGCTCCGACCTGTCATCAATATTTGAGGCTACGACGGGAAAAGTGGCCGCCTGGAGGAAGGGGATCAGGCCTCCCACGTTGTCATCAAATTCGTGATTCCCAATTGCCTATCCCATCCATATGCACACAAAATACAATTGTCATTAATAGACGGAGGAGGATCCGGTATCCTCCTCCTGTATAATGAATGACAATGAGAGTCAGTGGTACGGACTGACGCACAATGGGAATAAATTAAACCTAGCTTAGCATGAGATTCTGCTACTCTTATTTTTCGCAAATATTTATTAGCATTCATTAGCATGGAGGTTGGGTAGGAGGGAAGGACTAGGTCAGGCAAGGGCATGTGTTTATGATATGATTTACGCCTGACATGGCTCTTTCTTAACAAAGGGAGCGTGACTGGAATTAGTGGTCAACGCTAGGAACTAACGTAAGCCTTGTACAACTACAACTACCTGTACAATTAAATGATGATAATGTAGGAGTTGTATCTTTTGTTCTGGAGAGCATCAGAGACTTGGTTGTATTTGAATAAAAGGCGGATTTTGAATATTTTAAAGTAATATTTATGTATCCATTGTCCTGCCATTTTTCTATTGTCCCATTGAATACTGGAATAAGCGGGATCTGAATTTGTTTGAGTTCTCGAAAATTCAATATTTTCACTCGATGCCAGTCATTTTTAATTCAAGATATATACAGCAAAATCGTGTTTCCGAATACAGTTTGCACAATAGCCTGGTCGGGTCAATACTTGAATGCAAAGGTGTTGTATGTAGCTTTACGTTTTGTTTTGATAGGTACCTACAGTGCTTTTCTTTTATAAATACACTACTATTATATTGTGTACATGTGCATTGATTTCGTGTAATAAGGTTACGTACATTGTACATGTCTTTAATAACATCATTTTTATTAGCCACATTTTAATGCCAACAAGGCACTTTAATTCCAAGCTGACTCAGTCAATCTACGACTAAGGAGCTGAGTGCCCGTCTTAAAGCAATTTTAGAAGGCTTATTATTAGTTCCACTGTAGATATTTGTTCCCACTTTTCCCCGAAAAAATAACTAGGTCGACACCAACTTTGACCGAAATTAGTTCCACTGAAGATTTTGCCCATGACTAATTTAACTAATTAAGGTTAGGTTTTTGCTTAAACGCTCGGCTGTAGTAATTGCACTCGGTCTAACGAACTGAGGAAAAATGCAGCCAAAGTCAGTTTGGTTGAATTACTTAATTTTTCGATGAATTTGGGATTTATCTTTGGTAGTCTAGTCTTAAATGATAGCCATATTAAAAGCGTTGACTGCTTTATCCTGCATCCATGTTACAGTAATAATAATAAAGTATAATTAATGACGGTTTGCCATGTTAGAGAAGAACATTACAACAGGACAACAGTATACGAATCAAAATTAACAAGGATGCTGACTCATGTCATTCTACAGAAAGGAGTTGCTGACTTAATGATCTTACCATTGCCGTATGGTTGAGTTGATTGACAAAGTGTGAGACGACTCTCCATTTGTTCAGCGTGTACCAGACAGTTCCCTGGAAGTAGTCTCCGGCCGACAAGTAAACCACATTAGGATGTGTCCGTCGGATCTCAGTCACCTTTAATTACAAAATAGACTCGAGCGCTCATTTTACATTTGCTGATGCCTTAATCGGAGAAATATAGATTCATATTGATGATTGATTTTTTGTGGTTTATAATTTGCCTTCAAACTATTGGTTGACCTGTGTTAAACTTGTGCAGGTAAGGCCTTGGGTGTGCTAGACATATTGACGTACGAAAATCCGAAAGTACCTACTAACTCTATGCAATTCATGTTTCGCTTCCTGTCATGAAATTATTTATGATCTTAAAGTTAATGGCGGTCTCTCCGTAGCAGTTTAGATATTATATGTATTTTTATTCGGCCATGAAAGAAGGACCTAACGCGGGATTGGGTTGACACTGAAGGACCTATTATGAAAACAAATTTAATTGGTGGACCGCAATTACGACACTTTCTGTTTAATATGCCTAGAAAAAGGTTGTATTGTTCTTAGGAATTTGCCATAAGCGAATGCAAATTAAGTCACAACAAACATTTTCACTAACCCGTAGCTAGTACGTACATTATTCGCGATACTGGTCATGTATTAAATCCTACGCATTATTTCATTACAAGGATTTCCAAGTCAGACACCTGCAAAATGCGACCCCATCGCGGTCTGCGGTCAATTAGGCTCACCTTGTAATGAAGCCTCGCAAATCCTCCGTAGCACTTTTTGTCAGTCCGCTCCTTCTCAGAACAGGATCCACTGTACTTATTCGTCTCCAGAAACCGAGAGTGGACATCATTTGTATGAAGCACTGTGAGGCGGAGGTCATCTCCACTAGAAGTCTGAATTGCGAGTGTCAACACTGCTCCAATTCCTAGGACGAGCCTTAGCGTTCTCATTATGAAAATACCTATACAAATAGGCAAAGACAATACTGGTCTCAAGCTTGACTGAGATTTTTGCCAATGTGCAAACTCCAAATGAGTTGTTCCAAGGCAGAGGCTCCTGAGCCTGAGCCACACCTGCGAAGAACTGGTTAAACTCACTCCCGGCTTGTTTATAGAACTTCAAATTCAATAGTGTTCTGGACAGGCTCCCTTTTTTTTTACTATTGACACGTTGGCACGTTCCAATCAGAACCAGAGGCCTAATTACTCTACCATAGATACAACTGTATGAGGCAATAGGTTCTTAATGTGCTTCGAATACTGTACAACTTGACACTACTGCTCAGGTTTAGAATCTGATGCCAGAGCCTTGACTTTTATTTAGACGTGTGAATTTTTCCTATCATCATCATTATGCACACGCAGTTTTATTCTCCGTGTGCTATGTAGCCGCCGCTCCTCTCGCAAAATTGTATGCATACCTGTAGGTAGGGTTATTTTGGGGGCACTAGCAAGTAACCCGTTCTAAAAACGGGAAGTTTGTGCGACATTCTCGTTATCGTTATATAGGAAATTTGCATCTTTTCCTTTAACTCGATGTGAATCGTTATTTTTCATATAAAATTAAAATTATTTGTGACAAATCAGTTTCTGACAGATTTTTTTTATATAGGTAAAGATTTTTCCATTTTTTAAGAATATCACAGTGAGATGTAAATCCCATTTATGGGTCGTCTCATCTGCGGTGCTAACTAACATGTCATTCAACTTCATGGTCCGGGTGATTAAATAAATAAATTATGCCGATTTTAGATAGAAGATAGACTTTGAAAGATTTTATTTAAAAGGCGTTGGAACGTTGAATCCACTTCGACTTAACTTGCCAGAGAGTAAAATTATTTATTACTAAATTGACTTACGTAGTGCAGTAACAGTTTTACTTATACTGGTTGCGGAATGTTGATTTTAAAGACCGCGGAGTTGCCTCGTCAAGGTAGTTTTGCACGGTATTTAATATTTATAAACTTTTAGAAGTTAAATATAGTCTGAACACTCTTCAAACGGTGAAGTTAAGTATTTATAACATTTAGCTTCCAAACAAAATGTATGGAAGCATCCGAAGAAGTAGACTTCTTGAATTTCTAGCGGCTACTCATGGAAGATTCGGTAGGTAATACTATCTTCCAATTAATACAGCTGAAACAGATAGAAGATGCAGTCTGATTCCGATGAACTCGTAACCCTAAAAATGGATATATGACTATTTGACTAATTGTATGTTACATCGTATCTGTCTATGTCTTCTCTTCACTCCAGGTTCCGAGGAACTAATACAATAGCTCAAGCTCAAACTATAACTGTGAATCATTTACGCTAGAAATTACTCATTTATTTATTATATCTTGAATTATTCAGAAATCCATCTGGCCCTCAAAGACTCAGCCATTAAAGATTTTCATAGCTTGTGATGGCGTAATATGTACCTACTATAACATTTATACGTCCTTTGGGTTGAGCTAGCACTTTGATTGAATGACTGAACTTTACATAAGATTATACCGTTTGATACTATGGTTTATGGCTTGGAAGGAGTAGTGAGACAAACAGGTGACACGCTTGAAAATTATTGTATAAGATAGGGAATTTAATAACGTTTAATTCCGAGGTGTATTGTAGGGTAGGGACGAGCATAGTGACTAACAGGTTATACAGCAGATTTTGCACATTTAGGGAATAGTAAGTAGGAATTAATCATGAGCGGATTTTACATTAGCTTTTATAGCGTAGGTCGAGCCAGGTATGGAATGATGAGATTCGCTTAAGTGAAATTAGATGCGTATGCGTATACATACATACATAGTTGGCACACATATAAGCTGAGTGAGTGCGATGATTAAGGCACAAATGGAATTGGCTATCTTCCATCCGCCTCCAGCATAGGATGATAGTATGACTGAATCCCATTAATCAAAACCTCATTTCCGTCCTCCTGGAATTAATATTTCCATGTTTGCTTCTGCCTGAAAAACGCGTTCATTGTTTAGTCCCAATTAACCAACCATAAGCCCTATGCTATGCGTCAAAATATCCAAGCACAAATGTCTAATGTAGGTACAACTTTTAATATTTCTCAATTTATGACAGACTCAAAAACTTTTACTTTAAACTAAAAAAAAATCAATAAACCTGATAGAACTAAACGGGGTGAAGAATAATACGCTATCTGAACTTAATCTCGGTAAACCATCCCAAACTAATTAATCTAGCAGTAGCGTTCCTTGACTTGGTAGGTGCCTTTAAGAATATAACTGCCTTCGAGAGAATCACGATTTTTAAAGTCACTGTTATTTCATGTATGAAACTTTGATCAACGAGAGCCTTCCTTTAGGTGTATATTGCCATGGCACATTCCGCAAATTCAAAAGTAGGGTAGGTACCTACTGTGTTTCACAATAAACAAAATTGAGCTCACAGGTATATGCGACTAAGTCTGCGAAAGTCAGTGCAGACTACGGAGTGCCATTACTTTT
>JAQFZY010000546.1:0-25551 GCA_034696285.1 Hypogastrura burkilli | reverse complement strand
ACTTTGGTCATGCGATACTTTGTCCGGCGATACTTAGTCCCACGATATTTTATCCCGCGATACTTAGTCCGGATACCGTTAAAAATATTGTCAGATAATTAATCCTTTGCTCATAATAAGTTTCCATTGATTGGTTAGTAATTTACTGTAATTGGTGAGGGAATCTACTTGAATTGGTGCGAGATTTCGAATTAACTGATGATAGTTTAAATGGTCGCCTTTCTTCGTTTTGGACTAAATCCTATATTTGTGTATATTATCGTTGTAGGTACGGGGACGTGTTCTCCCTCTGCGTGGACGGGATCACTCAGACCACGAACGAGACGCTGGATGACTTTCCAGCGGCCCTTAGGGAGCGGGCCGGGCCGGACTACGCCGCCGAAGTCCGTGACGAGATCCGCTCCATCCGGACCGGGGAGTCCCGAACTGTCAAGTCCCATACGAGCCTCCCCTGTCGTCACATCATCCTCACCGTGGGCCCCAAGTACTCGGACAAGTATAAGACCGCTGCCGAGACGGCTCTCTTTAGCTGCTACAATGGGGTTCTCCAGGTAATTAATGTTTAAAAACATACATTTTTAGCGCAATACAAAGGGCTGCCATTTAAAGTATCAACAATTAATTCTATATCTTTCACCAATTCAAGCAGATTTCCTCACGAATTACTCACCAATCATTTGAAACTTAATATAAAGATGATTTATTCTACAATAATTCACGGAATTAAATTCACTTATTTGAAATATTTCAAAACCTTGGTGATGAAATCTGCTCTAATTGGTGAGAGATTTCGAATTAATTGGATATTCTTCAAAACAATGTGTGGAATGTGGAAATGAGCCAAATGTAGATGTTCACAAAAAAAAACTTAAGTCGGGTATAAATCACGTACAAAATGTTTGGAAAAACAATTGTGGACAACATCGATATTTGTATTTGCTCAGTTTATTTGGTTTTGGTCTAAAATCTATATTTTTGGGTAGCGCTAAATGCAAGCCGAACCGTTACGTCTTGTGTTGGATTTGATCTGACTCACACACAAAAAAACTTAAGCTGGCATCGAATATTACCGGTGTTTATTTAAAATTGTATTTTGTTTTTAGAAAGCGTTAGAGCGAAACATGACGGCAGTAGGGATCCCACCGCTCCACAGCGGCGGAAGAACGCTGTTCCCGGACGAGCTTGGTGCCCACGTTGCGATGCGAACGGTCCGTCGGTTCCTGGAGAAAGGGCACTCCCTGCCCCATCTCATTGTGCTCACTGTGGCTGACACCAGCTTGTTCAGGTAACTCATTTGCAAAAAGACATAATATTACTTCTGCCAAAGAAATATATATTTTATCCGAGAACAAAATATGCCAATGAGCCCAATATGGTTGTTGGGCACAAATGTTTAGTCGGTTACTACGGGGCTTTATATTCGATCCATATTCCATACCAGTCCGCGTGCGGACGAATTACCGAATTCAGATTACCGAACGAGCATTTGACCGATTGAAAAATACATTTGGTCGAATCCTCATTCATGAATATTCCCCGATATGGTATATAGTGAATTAAAGGTAATGGAGGCTGTAGTAGAGAATTGGCTTGCAGATTTCAGACGCACTACACTCATAATAAATATAATTGGGTCTGATAATATGTTATACGACATTTTGCAAAATATTTGAATGTTTTCAATGTTTGGTCCATTTTTTTGTGTTTATATGTTAAATAACGGTCCATTGAGCGGTGTAATCTTTCGTGTATTAATTAATTTACATTTGTCAAATTTAAATAATCAAGTTGTAGTTTTTTGACCGAATAGTTTTCTGTCAAAGAGTCCACAAATATTGGTTTTTCCGTCAAAGGAAATCCTTCAAATCTACTTTCGGTCAGCTGAATTCGGTCAAATGTTAGGACATCTGTCAGACTTGATTTAATTGTCGGTTAGGACCTAAATATTTTGTTTTGGGGAAAGTCTATATTTTTTTTGGCAGCAGTACAAACAAAATTATACTTTTTGACCTCCATTAGGCAAGTATGACGGATGCGGTTTGGCCAGAAATAACGACTTTCCGGAAAGACTTCGGATGAGTGTGCCCTACGAAAAACTGTTGAACTCTGTTTATAAAATTACAACCTAACTCTTGATGTGTTTAAGTTAGGTTAGGTGAGGTTACAACGTTCGATTGTAGTAATTGGCTACAGCTAACCAATCGTACGGCGCGGAGCGCCGTGGGATAGGTTAGCTTTGTAGTGATTACGATTCGACGACACAGATTACAATGTAGATCTCGAAAGGTACGCTCATCCGAAGTCTCACCGACTTTCCTTACAATTATTGGATTAAAAAAGTCGGGGTCGAAAAACTTGTTTTTATTTAACTCTAGTAATTACGCAAGAAGTATAGAGCAATATTGGAATGAGCAATTATTACAATAGATTTAACATCGCTAGCCAATTGGTATCTTACTAATACTTAAGTTTTTATTCCATTAATATGAATTACAAAATTAACTGCATGCCGTATAAGGTCTTGCCTTTAATGCTTCCCAAAAATGTATAAATAACCCAAAACAAAGTACTGAAATTAGCAAATGTGGATGTTGACCAAATACTATGACTCAGGTCGGGCCGAGTTCTGAATCAAGTGTCGCGACACTTTGAAGTAATTGTGGCTGTGCCGTTGCACGAATCGTATTATTTCTCGGAAAGTGCCTTATTTAGTGTGGGTAGGATTGGGACTCTGACTCTAATATTGATGGTTCCTGGTCACGGTACAGGCTCTACGAGTCCCTGATGGTGAGCTACTTTCCGCGTGAGCCGAGCCATGAGGCCTTTGCCTGCCTCCGGCTCCCGCCCGAGATTGGTGACAGTGAGGGTTCCCCTTGGTGGCCGGATCGGCGGATCCGGATCTTCTCAAATCCGGCCGAGAACCCGAGCATGCGGGAGATCGAGGATGACTCCAGTGTCAGCATTTTCCCGGAACTTAATCGAGATTTTGTGACGATGAAGGAGGACGTGGACAAGGAGCGCCTGCTCTCGGACGGGAGGAAACGGCCGAGCTTCCAGGGCATGACGGATCGGGAGCGGCAGATTGCGATTGAAATTGAGACGAAGGAGAGGTAGGAAAGAATATCCTATTTTTTGACATATTTAAGAAAAGATTATTATTTTTGATATTTTTTAATTGCATTTTTTGTCAACTTCTGGCAATTATTGCTATTTTTCCGCTGGCCTACTTATATTTGGTAAATTCGAGATACTTCTGCCTAGGAATTAGCTCAAGTTCATGCAGCCGAACACTGCTGACGTTTATACTTTTAATCTAATAAATATTAAGAAATTGTTATCTGAATTTTTGCTAATAACGCACATAACGTTCGGCGTCGATCCTGTACTCTTCAATGGTACCTCGGCTTTCTGAGTCCAATATAATGTATGCTTATGTATAACTTGCAGGTTGTTTTGGAAAATGGACAGTGTGCATGCTGACTGGCGACTGGTCAGTTTGGGAGGTCGAATGTAAATTCTAATAATGCAAAATTTCCAATTGAAAATCATTATTTTAGGTATTTTCTGCTAAAGGTTGGCTCTAAACAAGAATTGTATGCTGTTTCCAATGGTGTAATTTATTTTACAATGGATACGTAAAAAATTACTTCAAATCTTACTTAAGAAATTAAAATATGCTTAACACATATTAAACTACTCTAAAATCTAAATTCCTCGTATTTGTCACATTTAAAAAAAAAAAATTAATTTCCACGCATCCAAGTCCAGATACATACAGACTGTATAAAAGAAATTGCAACTTTTGATAAGAGCATAAAATTCTGGTTTGGAGTCAGCCTGTAGGACAGTAAATTAATGGACTCAAATATGAAATTTTGGGTTGATTGAATTCGACGACGTCCTAAACTGACCACTAACCAATCAAGGTAGATATTGTCCAAATTCTTAAAATAATAAGTTTCTCAACTTCTCTTTTAGCTTAACAACAACTTAACATTTTACAAAGGGTCTTATATTTTTGAACCATCTAAGAGGGTCTGCACTTCAGAGTTTAACTAAAGTAATTTCCTGTATTGTATTGACAATGTATTTCTTAAATACAGTAACGGCGTTATTCTTAGGTACACAAAATAGTCAAGCTGAAATATAATGTGTTCTGATGAATTCAAGCGGGAATCCGGTTTTATTTTCTACTACTACATTATTATACTTTTTGCTATCGACATTGCCACTGCACATTACAGACTCACTCTGCTCTGCTTGCTTCAGCAATGAGCCAGGGAATTATATTCCTGATACTAATTATTTACACACGAATGAGCCGATTCCTGTGTATTGTATTATGCCCACCATTCTGATATGACGTACCACTTACAAAGTACAAAGTTTATGTTATCAACTGTGCTGATTATGAATTAGGTAGCCAGTTGAGCTCTGAGCTAAGGCTTTAGTACATAGGTGGAGGAATTCCCATGTAGTGTGTGCTAGGAAAAGTGATACACAGCTGCTTCTAGCATTCCCATATTAAAGTCATAATTAATATATTAAAAATTAAATATTTCATCCGGTTTACACTATGATGAAGGAAGAGTCATCCATTTACACAGAGTTAGCTGAAAATCATTATTTTTAATTCTGGCAAAAAATATAGATTTAGACCAAAACAAGGTAAGGAAATGGAGAAATCTAGATACTGACTGTTTTGGTCTAAAGTCATATTTTTGAGAGAAAGTATATATTTTTTGAGCTAGATTCTATATTGTTTGGACTAAACCATATATTTGTGGGCTAAAGTCATATTTTTTGATAAAGTCAATATTTTTTGCTAGAATCTTCATTTAAAAAAAATAATAATTTCTGGAAATTTCAGGGAAGCCCGGATCCTCCGCCGAGCCCGAACCGAGGACCTGAGCGGTATAGCCCGGACCGGTTGCCTCTACCGGAGCGGGACGGACCGGCTCGGGCGGCCCGTGATCGTTGTGATTGGGAAATGGTTCCGGCCCGAGAACATGGACCTCGACAAGGCCTTCCTCTATCTCGTCAAGCTACTGGACGACATTAACGGGCCCTACACCGTAATTTACTTCCATGCGCGAACGGAGGCGGAGAACCGGCCCACGTTCCGCTGGATGCGGTCCGTCTACGACAACATGGAGTATCGGTTCAAGAAGAATCTCAAGGCCCTCTGTATCATGCATCCAACACTATGGACGAAGGTATGGATGTTCAACGGTTTCAATAATCTGATAAGCTGTAATCGTCTATGTATTTCAATTCTTTCCTTTTAATATTAGCACGGCGCTAAGTCTAAGTCTTTAGCTATTACTTACTATTGGTCCTACCCGCAAAATATATCTTTAGCCTTGCGTGGTACAATAACGTGGGATCTACCCACCTAATTGTATTGACATCCCGACAAAGTGTAGTACGTCTTTTCAATAATGATTTTCAAGCACCAACCACCAACCTATATTTAACATTAAAATCCTGCATTTTTTTTTTTTTTTTTTAGGTTTAAACAATTTTATGGAACTTCATTTTTTTAACATTTTTCTAAGAATTTTCCTGCATAATTTGTATAGGTGAAAGGATATCGCACCCAAACTGTGGGGAAATGGCGTTCAGCTGGTTCTGGCTGAAACGTGGGATACTTGCAGATACCAACGTCCTGAACAATGTTTAAATCGACGTAGATGCCGTAGGGCGCATCCTTGACCCTCTACCGGGTCAAATATCCGATAGGGTCAAGGAATGGGTCATATGGCTTTCACGTCCATTTAAACGTTGTTTGTAAGTTTTTAGGAAAATCTAGCTGAGTGTCATATCCCCATAGTTTGGGAACTGTATCCTTTATTTGGAGTAAATTTAGATTTTGGAAACAGCTTTTTCTGTCGTGAAGATCCAGCTACACATTTCACCTTATAATTCAGAGTCACCGGCTAAGCTCAGTAAGCATTTTAGATAAGGTTTACGTGGCGCTAAGCCCTAACCCATAGTTAACATTAAAATACTTTGTAATTTGTTCAGGTGAAATTTGACATGTATGTTTGACAAATGAAGCCGACCGTAAGGTAAACTTGTCAAGTAAATAGCATGTAGGTACTCAGGAAGTAATAAGTTACAAGTTACACAATAGTCCTGCCCAAAAAATACACTTTAATTATACGGGAAGAAAATATGGAAGTGAACCCAATATAGACGTTGGACTCAAATTATTTAGTCGGTACTGCAATACCCAGCCCGAGTCATACTGATTGCTTACCAGTTATAGCCATAAAGTAACGGAATATGAGATGAAGCAGAGGCTGGTAATACGCCATTTAATGTTTCAATTTCATATGAAAAGTAAAAATTCCACATATGGTTCAAACATAGATTCTTCATCCGAGCTTGATGTATACTGAATGCTTACCACTTAGCCATAAAGTAACGGAATATGAGATGAAGCAGATTCTGGTAATACGCCATTTAATGTTTAAATGTCATATAAAAAGTGAAAATTCCACTTATTGTTCAAAGTTAGATTCTCGGACGCCTCACACTATCCTTTCCATTGTATTTGGTTAAAGTCGAGTCCTTTTGGATACCATTAAATACCGGCCTTAGAAACACATAGTATTTGTGGAAGAGTAGAAGTATTTTGAAATATATTACGGACCGGCTATTTTGTCCTGTTTTTCATCTCTTAACCTAAGAATAGACCCCTTGACCTCGGGCCATCCCCCTTCTATTGTCTCCTGGTCCTTTACTTGACCTTTACAAAACTCGATCCTTTTTTCTCCAAGGACCTCGTAGCCCTATTATTCTCGACCCAACCTTAGTTCTGAGCCACTAATATGGAACAGCTTGGAAAGGCGTGAGCCCTGCGTGATCCTCTGTGTCAAGTTTCCCTCTTTTCTTGTATTTATTATTTAAGCGTAAGAAATAGCCGTCAAGGCTGTCTAGCGGCCTTGGTTCCATTTAAAGATTCATAGGCGTTTTCCTACTCCGCCTACATCATTAAACTGGAACAGGCTCCTGCACGCAGATGCAGACTGTGCTACGTCCCGTGCCCTGCTTAACGACTCTAATCAAACAATATGTTGCTTTAATTATGTATATTAATTTTAGGTGGTAATTTCTACATAGCTAAGCAAAAGTTGGCTTTCCCGGAAGAAAAATCGAATTTTTACCGGAATGTACAATAGGAAAATATTTCCGGAAGAAAAATACTTAATTCGATCCCAGAAAAAGTCGAGATGCGCGGAATCGCTTTTTTCAATGTTTTTGTTGTTTTTCAACTCCGAATCTTTCATTTTTTCTGGTCTCGAATTATTATTTTTCTTCCGGTAAAGTAATTTAAACTTGAACTTAAAATAAAATAAAATTCAGATGTTTTTTTAAGACTTAATACTACTTGTTTATATTGCAGATCCTGACCTGGTGGTTCACAACTTTCATGGCCCCGGCCATCAAGCCCAAGATCCAGAACGTTCCCGGGCTCCAGGAGCTCTTTAGCGTGATTGAGCCGAGCCAGCTCGAGATCCCAGCCTTCATTTCCGAACATGACATTACGCTCCATGGGTTCGGCGGCGTGGCTTATTCCCTGAATCATTCCAGAACGAATACGCCGTCGGCGACAAATACGCCGGCCGGCCTGGCCAGCCTCAGCCCAACGAGCCCTGTCCCAACCCCGTTCGGCATTTAACACTCAGTCTCCACGGTTTACTTGAATGCTACCAAAAAGATAGATTTTAGCCTGAAAATATGGAAAATAACAAATATAGATGTTAACCAAAGAATCGGAAATGGAATATCCTTCGGGTACGAATATGAATCCCGTATAAACCGTATAACTTTGTGTCCAACATCTATATTTGCTAATTTTGTGCCTACTTTGTTTTGGGCTAAAGTATATATTCTTTGGGCAGCAGGATAATAGTAAGTCTACCTAAATTATAGTCTCATCCGGAAGGATTTGTATTTCATTCTGCATAAAAAAATGTAGATTTTAGCATAAAAAGTTGAAATAACTTTGAGGAGTAATTATGCTGGCGTTCCCTGGAATTTCAGCCCACACCCACACCTAATCTAACCTAATCTAACAGCAGTAATTTTGGTTAAATCTCTACATTTATGGATTTTGTGCTAAAACCTATATTTTTCATGCGGTAATTATTGTTGAGTCCTTCTAAAGCAACTAACATTACATTTCACGTGCACAGAAAGGAAATAGACCCAAGCTAAGGCGTCTTTTAAAGTAACAACTCCTAGTCTCTCTTTTCACGCTCACAAAATTTTAACATATATTTTTTTTTTTTAAAAAGAAGTTTTTTTTTTATATTTTAGTTGGGCAATTTGGCAATTATATCTAGTTCAATTTGGACCTAAATTTATATGATACGCAATTCTTTGTTTTGGTTTTACTTACCAGAATCTGCTCTCATATTGTATGTAGTATTTTAGTGCTTGTACCATTGCTACCAAAAAGCATTGACTTTAGCCCAAAATATGGAAATTAGCAAATATTGATATTGGCGAAAAAGTTAGTCGGTTTATACGAGATTCTCCGTTTTAACTTCCATACCCGACATGAGTCCTACTCTTTCGCATTTTCCATATTTTGTTATGGGATAAAATCTCTATTTTTTTTGGTAGTATTAATATCAAGTCATATTTTACCACTATGCTTTAAACTATGAAATACTTATAGCGCGGTGCTACTTAAGAACTTACCTAGCCTTAAATCCCGATCCCATAATGCCCAACTAACCTGTTACCAAACTCCATTGTTAACCTCAGCCAGTTAAATACTTAATCTTGTTGTATATGGCTGCCCTCCCGTGTCAAGTGTCAGGGGTCACCAATGGGCTCAGGCCCTGGGGCTACTGTAATAATCAAAGACGACCTTATCTCTATGTAGGAATTCTGCCCCTGCAGTACAATTAGAATAGAACCTAGTGGAACTCCTAATGCAAATAATCTTGTTGACTAATTGTTAGAACCTAGCCTTAGCCCCGTAAGGCTTGTAGGAATTGTTACCGTAGGCTGGCTCCTGTAGAATCTTCCTATTTGTTACTAAGCCTACTTTCCAGTAACTACAGAACAAATTGTAACTACATCCATTATCAGAACGTTGTTGATTAATGGTTAAGGCAGTCTATAACTATCATGGGTCGGGGGTCAGTTGTTATTCTATAGGCTTTTGTATACGAGAAATCTCTATTAGCGAAAGACCTATGAGAGTCTTGGGAATGTCTATGACTTAATATTAGTCCTGCCCCCCCAAATAGACTTGAACCTATAGGCATAAAATATGGAAATGAGGAAATATAGATGCTGGACATAAAGGATATCGCACAAAGTACCCAGCACATCTCCCTCAGATGGATTTGTCTAAAACTTGGTATACTTGTAGATCTCAGTATCCTAAACAATGTTCAAAAGGACCTCACAGCTCTAAGACGACATCTTGACCCCCTATGGGTCAATAAAAGGTCACATAGGGAAAAAATCGCCGTAAGATGGATTTGGCTGAAACTTGGCCATATAAAATATTGATATATATATAGACTTTGACATTCTGAGAAATGTTTAAATGGACCTGAAATTCGTAGGTTGCTTCCTTGACCCTCGTCAGGTCAGCTGTCAGATTTACCCGGTTACAATTTAGTGACCAGTAGTGGAGGGCCGAATCTGTAAGTATGCCAAGTTTGAGCCAAACCCACCTAAATGCGATTTTTGTTTCCATATATGACCTTTTAGTGACCCATTGAGGGTCATGATATCACTTAGAGCTTTGAGGTCCATTTAAACATTGTTCGGGATACTGAGATCTACAAGTAATACCAAGTTTGAGTAAAATCTATCTGAGGGCGATTTGCTGGGCACTTTATGCGATATCCTTTATTGTTTGCTCTATTTTCCATATATTGCCTCGGGCGTAAATCTATCATTTTCGGGCAGGATTAATTGCAAGCCCAATTCTATTGCTATATGAATAGGAAACTGTTACGATTTTATTCGTCAAAGTATCGCACCAAACGCACCCCCTTCCACTCCTGAAAGGTAACGAATTAGATCTAAGCACTTGTTGTAACTTAACTTAACAAGTACTTCCTGCGTGTATTGTAGTGAAACCGTAGTAGGTACTTGTACTTATACTTACCATTGTGATATAATGGATAATTATTCCTAAATTAAATACTTAGAGTTGGGGAGCAGTCTAGGAAATATTAGATTAATATATAAAATACTGGCGTGTCGGAACCGCCTATACCTTAATATCTAACAATATAAATACATAACCCTGTTGGCAAATAATGTACACTGTTAACTCCAGAAATAGTAAAAATATTAATCAAACCAATGATACGTTAATAATAATTCATTTACTGTAGATGGAGAGATTTAATTGCCCGAGCAGGAAGATATAATACTCTCCCGGAAAAAAAATACTTAGGAATGTAAATGTCCGAAAAAAGTAGCAATCTGCCAAGTTGTTTTTGCAATGTTTATGATGTATGTGTATCTTATATTTATATTAAAATAATCATTGCCAAATATTTTCAAAATTATCAGTTCCTATTCATTAATTTAAAATAATTTTTGAATAACTTTTATTTTTATTGCTAAACATTTTAAGCACTTTTTTTTAATTTGTTCCTAAAAATAGTCTGAATTTTTCTATAAGTGCGTAGTGAGTCTAAACATTACCATGGCTCGAGTTATTATTTTTTTCCCACAAATCGGTTTATTTTGTCATTGATAATCAATTTTTTCGGCTCTAAATATATCATTTGCTTCAATAATTATAGGAATTTCTATAGGCGTGTATTCTCATCTGCATATCCTTTTCCTGTATTAAGAGTACTACAGAATAGGTTTACAATAATGCAAAACTTTTTGCATGACCTTGCCAAAAGAGCCTCAGGGAAGGGCGGATAATTTTTTTGTTCATAAACCTATAAAATATTCGCGACCCTCTGTAATAATATATTAGACCCAATCCAACCCGGCTAGCCGGTCTGGAAAGTCAACTTACATAATAAGCCCAGCCTCAACAATGTCCATGAGCTTAATAGATGGATATGAGATTAATAGCTTAGTGTCCATTTAAGCAGGCGTTAGTCCAATATAATGGAAATAATGCTGTTTACTATTAACGAATGCAAAGAATCAGGATGTGCATGTGATGTTGTGATGTGACTGATCCATTTATTACTAGGAGTCTAGAATAAGCAAGAGTTGTTTGGAGAACTCCCTCACTTATTTAATTGCTATTTTCATAAAAATTTGGGACGGGTTTTGTCTATAAATTTCCTAAATATCACGTGATAGGTGGGAGGAGCTTGGGATTTCCTCAGGAACATTGTAGCCATTTTTTTATTAAATTTTTTCCCAAGTACAACGCGCCTTAAACTGAACTGTCAGAGATTGATAGCTGGACTTTGGGCCAGATTATTTCCGGTAAATGTTATAATTAATAAAATAGCTAAACGTCATCAACGTTGACGCCAGATTCAATAAATACATGTTGGTGCTACATCCCAAACACAAAACAGCCACACCTAGTTGTGGGCTCTTTTTTGACACCTCGTCCTAAACTACCCGAAAACTGCGAAGTAACATAACGTCCCCTAACCTAATTCGCCATTTAGGCTCCATAAGTTACACCACCCCGACCCCGAAAACGGCCACTGGGCGTTGAAACCAACCACAAGCCGAAATGGCGCTTGCTCGAAATTGCACTGTAGTAATCTAAGCTACTCTATCACAAGCATTAGAATTAGGTCAGCTCCGGTTAGATCGAAGTTTTCGGGTAATGGTCAGTTACAAACAAAGAGTGCACAACTAGCTGTGGCTTAGTGTAACATATACACCGAATTCTTTACAATTTCTACTTATGTGAAGCCTTATCCGTACCCCTTAGGCCGAAGCACATGGGCTGAAGCCGCAACAGTTCCCTTTTCCCTTACAAGCTTATATGCACAAATCGATCATAATTGATTGGGCGAAAACCTGGTCCCGGTTTCTTGTCATTTCCATTATATAAGACGCCCTTTGCCCAGTCCCCATAATATTTTGGTTCTCAATGTCACCTTTGCCTGGCACTACTTTACTACGACTCTCGCTTTCGTCCAGGAGCAGCCGAACAACGCAGAAAGGAAACAGGACCTGACACCTGACACACGAGCCGAATTGGAATGCCAGCACAAGTCCAACTTTTACTTTCTGTCATAGGTAGAGTATGCTACTCAATGGCCTCAGGCAGGTTCCTAAGACTTTGATTTCAGTGTCAGGGAAGGGTCCCAAGGTGAACCGGACCGGTTCCGCCTGAAGACCAAACAGCGAAAAATGGTTTTCCTTTCTGCTGGAAATACATGCACAAATACGGACATGATGAGGACCAAATCCTATTATACTTACTAAGCCAAATATTGTATAATTCCTGATCGTAATTAAAATATGAACCAGAATCAGAGCAATGAGAATGACAATTGACATTCGGCCTACACGTGCATACTATACTATGTATGTTCGTGCAATAAAGGTGTTGAATTTAACATGGGGAAGCAATTAAAACGTAAATTAGAGCTACCAATTATACATTGTTGGAAAATTTTTATAGACAGCAAGAATGCCTGCAGAGGTTCCTGGATCCTGTAATTATTACATTGGATTCTATTTGTGTCTGTGTTTAATGCTGCCCAAAAATAGAGACATTAGCCCAGTAGATAATACGGAAATGAGCAAATCGAGTATGAATCCCATCCATGAATCTATATTTGCTCATTTTTTCGTATAATTCCGTTTCGGCATTTTATGCAAATTTGATTGTATGCATATTTTATTGTACATATATGCAGTATTAGTGCAAGCGAATACCTATATTGTGGTAAAAAAAAAAAAAAAAGCGTTATTTATAATGTTTTTTATCACTAGGGGTTGGTGGGAAATAAAAAGTGGTAAGAAATGTAGCAATTGTTTCAAGAGAAGCAGAGGAAGATAAACTGATATAAGTAATACAGAACAACTCAGTGGTAAAATTCCTTTTGCAAATGAGATTGTTTATGGTCGCATTTTTGTTTGAACTGTGGCTCCAAATAATCATTTATTGTCTAATTGTCCAAGAGCTTGAAAACGATTCAAAGTTACAATTGGGTACTTCTTGGTGTCAGAAAACAGGTTAAATGAAGACTTAATACTAAAAAGTCATTTAGTATTTCAAATTCTGGCGCTAATTATGATTTATTACCATTTTACCATTTTTTTAAACCACCTTTTTGTTATTTCACTTACTTATTGTAAGAATGTGCAAAACGGCAACAATCCGAAACAACAAACCAAACTCAAATCCACATCCAAACCTAATTCTAATGACTGTATCAGGTTAACTTATGTCCGGTTAGGTTACTACAGGCAAATTTAAAAAATGGCGTCATTTCGACTTGTGACTTGTGTTTCGTTCTCCACTACTGGTCGTTTCCGGGTTGGGGCGTAACACATACATGCACACAATGTGATTCCATATTGAGAAAAGCTAGGAAAATTAATTTTAGTATTTAGATTATAGTGCACATTATAAACTCACACGTGCAAATAACGTGCCCCATCCACGGCAATATTATATATATTTCGCAATAAGGAAAGGAAGCGTTACAGGATTGGATATTGTTACTTTAGTTCTAGTTTTGGTTGACAGGAGCGAGGGAACGCCCAATCAATAAGCTGCTTAAATTCATCAAATCCAGTTTCCAGCTTATAATCTCAAATAGTGCATTTTGTATTTCAATTATGTAACACGATGAACACAATATTACCCATAATGCATTTACGAGTAAATAGTAGGAACCAGCCTTTTAATTGGAGATTAGCTAATTATATGTATTTAGTGTAGTGTAAATATAGGAAATGGCAAGGGACCACAAGTCAAACGGAATCTGTGTCAATGGAGCTTTCAGGCTGAGGTTGATATTGATATAGGTTCATTGGGTGGTCAGTAGGCTCAATTAAGTGTCTTCAATTGGACCTAATATGAATGATTGACGTCACTCATTAAGAATGGGATCAACTATCTCCTTACTATTTAGCTTACTTTTTTCTGCAAATAGCTACAGCATTTCAATATAACCAGAAACCAATCAAGTAAAAAAATTTTACAAGATTGAAAAAAAGCACAAATCTGAGGTAATACCTATTTTTAGCAATCCTTATAACTAAGCCCTTGTACAAATACATGTATTATTTCTGTCTCATGTAGTTCGCCATGATAAGTCCAAAAAAATACATTTTAATTTAAAAAAAATTTGGGGGAAAATTCCAACAGAATTTATTTTTCCAGGGAAAGTCTACTTTTTTCCAGCCCGAATTGAGGAAACCGATTCCTTTTGCTTCTAACGTCTTACCTGTGCCCTCAATCTGATTATGCTAACTCATGTATTAGCAACAGCAAATAGCTACGACCCAGGATGCTACGTAGGCGTATCGTGGGCGACCCGGTGTCCTTAAAGACCTCCAGTCTCCGGAAACGTGATTAAGCTTAATGCTAAAACGATTTAAGGTTTATACAGCGGAAGGAGCGGCGTGTAGGCGGAAATTGCATCTGACAGTCATTCAATTGTCTCCAGTCTCCGGACTTGTCGCTTTCCCTTAAAAATAAATCGGGGCAAGAGAAAAAAATTTAATTCTTGCAAATGACACCGAGTGATATTTTAATGAGGGAACGCAATATTTCGGATTGAGGCCGGTTCTCAAGTTTTGTTAAATAACAAAAAATGGTAAAAATAGTATCAAATGATAATAAACCACAAATAGCGCCAAAATACTAAATTAATTTTTATCTAAGATCTAATACTAGATCTTCATTTAGCCTGTTTTCTGTCACGAAGTAGTACCCAATCGAAACTTTGAATCGTTTCGAAGCGATTGGACAATTTTTTCTTAATCAAACTTTTAAACCATAGTAATCATTTTACATCTTAGTAATCATTGGACAGTAATGCTTATTAGGCGTCACACTTCAAATTAAAAAGGAACCTGATTTGAAGACGGAATTCGGCACTTCTATAATTAGGATAATCGAGACAACGCCCAAGTTGAATTTATCACTTTATATCGCTCTTTCTCTGGAAACAATTTGTTACAATTTTTTTCACTTTTTTTTATTTACCACAGGCCCCTACTTGTAAAAAATGATAAATAATGGTTTTTTACCGCTATGGTAAACAACCACTATTATTTACCCGAAACCCTGCAGGAAAGTCTATAGTTTTGAAGGGACATTAAGTCTCAAAAAATTTATGGAGTAGTAACTCATCATTTCTCTTACAACTTTTGACAGACGAAGCTCCGGGCCTGGAGCTCTGACCTCATCTGACCTCTGGCCCATGTTGTAGTATTGTAGGTTGACAGCTAAGGGAAAGATGAAAGTGAGTCTTATTCGGCCTGAGCCTGTCTGAGCCCTACTTTCTCCGTTTTCCATGTTCCATATAAATACAATAGTGCATTAGACCAGTATAGTAACCAGTACACGTGGCCACGGGGCTTTACAGCTTTACAGGCAAAGTGGGCCCTTTGAACCGGCACTGCCTAATACATACATACATTCACAGTTCACAGTCAACCGTATTGTATAACGAATTATGAATTATTTATGTATTATTATATTATGAAGGCTTTTCCAATTTCTGAAATCTATTCTTGAGTCAACAAAGGGGACTAATTCCGTCCTTTCCTTTGAAACTTTGGATTTCTATGGGATTGGGCACGAGGACTCCTGGCTATATCCAATATATTACGCCCACGCCACGCCTGGAAGTCTTATTTTGTCTTCCATTCCTTTCTCCAGGGAAAGCAGAGCCTGCCCCCGCTCCCAGCACCTAATCCAGCCCAGATCTGCAAACAGCTTCGGCAAGATCTGGTTCTCCGTACAAAAAAGAAGCAGAATAAGAGTGACTTTGACACGAGCCTTGGCTCTGGCTTATAGCCTGTCAAATTCCATGTGAGTGGTATATTAATACTAGATAATAATATATATTTTAGCATTAAAAATCCAGGCGTCCTGTTTATATGATGACATCAGCTTGGAAATAGTAATAAAGTTAAGTACTTACATATGGGAACAGTTAGCTAGGTCATGGCTCCTTCTACTTCTAACATATAGCCCTAGCAAGTGCATCCAATGACGTAGGATGGGATATATCCAGCCAAAGTTCTGACTCTCCCCTTCAGTTCCAGCTCCAGCACAGCTAAATAATAGAGTAGACTACTATGTATGTATATGGTTTCCCCAGAGGATCTATCTGCCTGGTAGCTTAGCGTGGGAGGATCGTTACAGCTCCGAGCCTGACGTCATAGGCCCGTTTTTTCGTGACGTACAGTCCACGGTGTTTTCACTTTCTCCGACGGCCTCGTGACTCCTTTTGGGTTCCAGCTGGAAAGAAAGCCGAGGCAGTAGAGTGTATACTATTTTTGAGGCCTGGATCTGGATGAGACGAGCCGAAGCCTGGCATCTAGTTCAAGACCAATTTTAGACTCGTCGTCCTCCTAGCTGTAGCTTTCCGCTGACGTAGGGCAATGTGCAAGGGAAAGATTCTGCGGGTATATATACGGCACTGCAGAAAAGTTAGTTATGCATGGAAGAATCCTATAGTACAAGCTACTCAAGTATCTCTTGCTATCACAGTCCGAACGTGCCAACGCCTAAAAGGAAGGCAGGAATGAATGGAGGCGTGGAATCCAATCTCTTTAATACTGGCCTTCAATACTTAACTTAACATGGAATTCATTATGCCAAGGCAAGGCTGTACTTGGACTTAAAACACTAAGAGAACGGATAACAGATTACTAAATACGTGTCACTGTGTCAGTGTCAATGACTTGAAATAATCAACATATAACATAACATGACTATGACTACCATTCTAAAACTAAGCTAGATCTGCTTCTAAAATAAACAGCGCTAATTTCCTGTGTTCTAAAAATACATATCAGTAGAACAGAGACAATTAATAATTATTGAGGACGCCGTGAATTTAATGGTGCCCAAAAAATGTTGATTTTGGACCAAAACAAATATGGAGATGAACAAACATAGAATTTAAACAAAGAAAATGACGCCAGGTTAGGTGGAAGTTAAATCAGCTTTGAATCCTGTATAAAATGACCACAAATTTTGTCCAACATCGAGATTTTCTCATTCGCATAATTTATGGGGTAAAGTCTACCTGGACAGCACTAATATTAAGTCATTTCATTATATATATTACAGTAGAGACTTGACATCGGCTAATCTAATCCAGCTCCAATCTACTATCGTAGTAATATGAGCGTACGTATGAAAAGCAAGATGGATTTCATTTAAGAGTATGCATAAATGTTCACAAAATAAAAATAATAAATGTAAAAAAATGAAAATGGTTAGTCATATCAATTGGCTTGACATTCCTGACAGATGCAAGCGTACCTTAATTGAGACACATTTAAGGCTCCAAAGCTGCATCAAATTCAAATGTTTGGCTGATTCAGAAAGGCCATAATCCGATTCCGGCGCACCGCCGCGCTCACGTTCTCCGACTCAGCATCATCGTCCGAAGAAGACGAAAACGAATCCACGTCAGATAAGTGATAGAGTTCAAATTTGGTAGTGCAGCTTATTTGTGAAGCAGAAGAGTTGGGATCGACAGGATCTAATTCCCGTTCCAAATCCAGATAGCCGTCCTCGGCGTAGGCTGGGCCATGATCCGGAAGGTCCGCCTCAGAATCCGAATTCGAGTCCGGACACAAGTCCAAGTCATGATCTCCCTGATCCTGGTACTCCGTGTTCGTGTCAGGAAAGGATGGTTCGGAGAGGTCAAGGTCCGAGGGATCAGGCCAGCCCACAGCACCAACGATCCTCCATTCCGGGAGCGGGAACGGCCAATCATAGACTGCGTCAGTCAATACTGCTTCAACCGCGTCCTGGAACTCCAGCGGTATTTCGGGAAGAGTTGGGCAGCTTGTAACACCATCCTTGTCCTCCACCGGCACTTCTTGCACTTCAGAAACTTCGTTTATAGTTGTGCCACAGCTTGAAATGTAAACTGACCTTTTATTACTGTCCTTATCGGGCGCTTTTGGTTCTGGATCTGCTTTTGCAGAACCATTAAACTCGATCATGACGTCTCTGGAATAAAGCAAGACTCCGTCGTCTTCGTCAAAGCTGGGAAAGCCTAAGTCGGAAGCTTTGGGAGCAGTTCCATCCCCAATTATTAATTTCATCTCCCTTCGGCACTCTCCATCATCATAATGCTGGAACAGGTTGTCCCAATTGTATTCTCGTTCTGCCGCTTTGGGGTTACTATGAAATAAATGGAGGTTCTTCGCTGCGCTTTCACCGGAGAAGGGGTCCGTCATCTGCCATGACCACAAGTCATGACCAGATACTTTAAATAAATCAGAATAAGTATAAATAGGCAATTTTTTACATTTGATGCACGATGATTAAGCTATTAAGCATTTTAGTTACCCCCAGCCGCTGCACATTCAGTGCTGGCGTAAGTCCCAATTGCACCCATAGGGTCCAGCGTTTGGACCGGCGGGCCTGCTACAGTCGGCAAGAAATCTCCTAATTGAGGGTCCAAGTTGGGCTCCGGCTCCTCGGTCGTCAAAAAATGACGGGATCGATACTTTGCATCGTTGATGTAGTAGTCAATTACACTTTTAACACCCCAGCCATGAGCAAGGGCCTGACTGTAGGAGGAAAGCTTCTTAACTTGATTTGGAAGCAGACGTTGGAGATCTACTTGTCGGGCTAAATCGTCCAGCGCGTCTCTCTCATCCATTCTGCTCTTGATCCTGAAAATAAAGTAATAAAATATCACAAGAATTATCAAGCAGCAAAGTAAAAAAAGCAGACCTATTGAGCAGTATTATGTATTACCATGTACATTGGTGTACCTAATCATTCATTATTAGAATACCATACAGCCTCTTTCACGCGATTTCTTAAAATCCACGTTTTTTGGGGAACATTATATTATATATGGTATACATATTATATACTAATACAAAATACAAATACACCTCACAAATACACATACACACAACAGTGACAGTGAAACACAGTAAGCCCCCAGTAGTCACATCACGCTTACCTGATCGGAGGATTTATGAAAGGAAAGTTGTCACCGTACGTTGGACACAAGGTGACCTCTGACCCCGTGACAGTAAACCGTGGGAACAAGAAGCGTCCAATTTCCAGTGCACTACGCCCACGAACGAGAAGTAGATTTGAAAAGCAAAGACGTTTAAATGTTTCGCGCATTTCTCACTGTCTGTGTCAACTTCAATGTGCATATGTCATACACGAGTGTACATCAGCGTGTGTACATACTAGTATTATGCATTACATAATCGCCTTAGAATTAGCATCACATAAAGTACGCGCTTGCGCGTGATCTCCCACGTTATTGCTTACAGTAAAAAAAAGTGAGTCCCGCAATCCCGCTCCCTCAATCCGTCGGCGTTTTCGTTGTTTTGCGTAGGCGTATGGGTCAATTTTACACAAAGCGTTGTCGTTAGATCGGGTCTGCTTTTCCTCGTTTGCGTTATAAGGTAATGGTAACTACTAATTCAACTTTTTACACATTATAATCATTATCATTATACTATTATAATTTCAATCATTATAATCACTATTAACTGAAATAGTGAGGAAAACGGCTCGTACATGTGGAAAATAGCATAATGTCAAAGGTTAAAGGTTAAACTTAGTCAATGTAAACATGACCCAAATGTTCAAAATACTTTATTTTGAATTGTTCTTCTTTCACTTCCTGTTTCCTGTGTACTGATAGATTAATGTTTTTATAAGTTCATTATTTTGTGTGTGTGTGTGTGTAACCTTAAATCCCTTGACCTGACCTATGACATTCCAGATATTATTGTTTCATACAACACGACACGCGTTGTTTACCTTGTGACACCTTGCATCCTGGTACAAGCCGTACACTACACGTAGTCCCTATCTGTTAGGCCAGTATACTACACGGAGACGGAGGTAAATTTCATAACAATTCTATTCCACCTAAAAGTACAAAGTAGGTAATATTGTAGTAATAGTAATATTAGGATTTTCTTATTTGTTTTTTCAAACGGATAATAATTATGAATTAGCGTGTATTTAATGCTGCCCAAAAAGCATGAATTCTAGCTCAGAACAAATTATGGAAATTAGCGAACCTGGATCATGTTAAACAAGCAATGTGACTCAGGTTCAGGTTGGGTATGGAATACGCCTCAAGATTGAATCCCATAAAACCGGCTATAAAATATGCGCCCATCATTTGGGTTTCCTCTTCTCTATCCCATACGCTAAAATCTATATTTTTGAACAGTAGTTTTATTTAGCCTCAAGGCATTTAAATAATTCATCTGTCGGACGCTGTATCTAATTTCCCCTTCCCGTTTCATTCCCAGCAGTTCCCAGTTCTGGTTCGCTGAAATAATAGTTACTTTGTATTACCAATTACCATCTAGGGATCCGCTCTTCTGCACTGGCTTCGCATACATGAGCTGTATGCTGTCAGTGCCGTGTACCTCGTGCCCTGCTGGCTATTGCTACTACGGATACGGATTGGGAGTTTCATTTCATGCCAGCTGGAAAGGAACTACTTCCCTGCCTGCCTGCCCATTCCCATCCCATATCATCTGAGCAAAAGCAAATGCCGAAACCCCAGAACCTTCTCACTTCTTCTATACACATACATTGTACGTCCACTTTGGCCTACGAGCTCCTCCTCAGGTTCTACCTTTTATGAACACAGTCAACTTGAGCTCCTGGGCCTGTCATAACCTCACGCATAGGAACTCCCGGCATCCCTCAAGTCTCCTCGTCTATCTCTAATTAACCAGCCGTAACTTTTCCAGTAGTAATTAAGCCACTAATCAGACCCGGAGATAAGACAACCTTCCTGGTCCAGTTCAGTCCCCTCAGTCTCATTTCAAGCCCAACTGTGGTATACTTCAATATTAAAATTTGAATTCCCAGTACAATAGCACCTGTCCTTTGACAATAGGATCCTGATCATATTTGTCCTTTTGTTGATTTGATTTAACAGTGTCGGTGGGCCTTCCGGACATCTTTAGCTCAGCTCAAGGGACAGGAAGTTTGTGACAGTTGGTTTGGGTTTTTCCAGAATCCTGAATTTCATCGACAATCAAGTGGAACAGACAAGAGACTAAAAAAGCGAAACTTTTTAGCCCTGCACGGCCTATGTAGGCAAAACGTAAAACTATACCGTGTCTTGTCTTCTGAACTCTAGAGTCATCTGAAGGTGATTTATTTGGTAAAACTGAGTTCCCACTTGAGCACAGCAGGCAGGAATTGCAAATTATTGCTCCTTTTTACCTGTTGAGTTCGAGTGCGAGGTGGACCTGCTGGCTGCAGCCTGGAGCCCTGTATATCTTATCAAGAAACGAAGCACGAAGAGTAAATAACCTTTTAAAGAAGTAAAGGTGACTTGTTTCCAGGTTTCACTTCAGCCCTGTTTCCACTATTCCTACTACTGTGCCCATTTCACAAACACTTTCCATTGGAGAAGAAGTAGTACTAAATCATAGTTCCAGTTCTCCGTTTAGCGTTTTGACTCAAACCCGCATCAGCAACCAGAACAACGGCAAGATTGAGAAGCTTCAAGTAAAGAAAGGTAAGCTAAGCGTCCAATATTTGCATTTAATTAAATATAGCTGTATCATCATAGTTCGTAGTGTATTATTCTTTTTTTTTCAAAGTATCCCATATGTAAGTATATGAATATGAACATAGTCGAATTTTCACTGTCAGCCTTCGATGGGCAGGGCAAGGCAAGGGACTCTCAGGCACCCATATAATTTGGCATTGACATACACTATAGACTTGGAGGCAGTACAAACAAGATACTACTTACTCTATAGTCCTGGACGGACCACAATACAAATAGCCGTATTCCATTACCGGTTCCCATTTACAATGTAATTGTATTCAGAGACTGGAACTCCTGGACTGGACCTGGAGTCCGTTGGGATGGATCTCGCCTTTGTCATGAGTCATTTTCATTTCATTCTCGTAACTCTCCTTTTTTGCGGCTCTTGATTACTGAAAGGCTCGGACTATCCATCAGGCCGAAGTAATACATTGTGGGGATCCAGGGAGGTAGATATTTCATTCTTGCCCGTCAAGCGGCACGGCCGTAGGCGTAAAGGCGTAGACGCAGACTGACCCCTCGTTAAAACCATAAACTAAAACCTGCTAATGCAGGAAATGCCGTCCCTTTTAAGTGTCGACCCTTTTAAATGAAAGTCGCAGAAATATACTATTAATACGCGGAATATTATTAATTTCGTCCCTTTTAAAGAAAACTACCTTATAAGCGGGTTCCCTTAGGCGTATAGCTTATTTTATCCCATACGAAATGCACATGGACCAATCAATATACAGTTTTTTTTGTCCCTTTTAAGAGAAATCCCTTTTAAACGATGGAATGTACTACTAATACTGCCAAGATATATATAGACTCTAGCCCGAAACAAAATAAGTTGAAATTCGAATTAGAGGCCAGGACTGACTTTCTCCTATTTGGTAAGCTGCTCAACCACACCGTTTCTACATATGTATTTTCATCTACATGCAAACCAAAAGCAGACGTATACGTAAAGGGCAGGTTCATGTTCATTCCTAGGTGAGAATTCCAGGTAGTCTTGACTACAATAATATATATGAATATGACTAGGCAGAGGAATTGGGTGATTAGTAAGGTTCATTGAATTACTTAGCTCTTAGCTCTGCTTCTGCCGGATTCGGTAGCTCTAGTGTAGTACCTACGGTGACAGAATTACGCTGGGCCATGCATACATTAGGAGTAATTAAAAGCTTCAGTCCATTGACGTACGGAATTATGACGTATAATATAGGGGGAATAAAATGTTAATATCCCATTCAATTCTGCGTGGTAATTGGAACCACATTTCTCTGTTAGGCTATGCCTGGTTAAGCGTGAGTTTAATGAGCATTTATAGGAATTCTGTAGATTATAGAAGAATTGGTAGTGGAACGTGTAACCCAAATCTAGCTCCAAATAGAGTGCCTTTGAGAAGCGTGTATTTTTTAACGTATTTTAGAGCCAAGCCCAAGCTAATGAACTGCTTAGTAAACAGGAGGAATTCATAATTATTGCAAGATCTGCAAATTAGTCGGCCATAAAGGATAAGATGCTGTTTTTTTTTTTTGCATTTTTTCAAATAAATGAACTCATTCAAAGTTACAGGCGTGCCTGCCTAATCAGCATCAGCAGTATTATTATGAATTATGAGTATGACAGGCTTGTATTTAATGTTACCCAAAAGTATGGAGTTAACACGAAAAGTATAGAATATCTAGATTTGCTCGGTTCCAGACTCTCATGGGTTAAAATGTATACTTTTCCTGAAGAATTAAATACAATAGGCTCACCTAGCCACGCATACTGCTTATGACCTATGTATATGTGAGCAACGGAATTAATTCCCACCGCAAGAATGTAATTTTTCAGCTAGAAGGCAGTATTTTTAACCTACAATATTTATGCTGTAAGCTGCATTCACAGTTACCTATAGTTCTAGTTATATGTATGTAGTAGGTCAGCTTGTCCAAGCTGCAAAAAAGACGCTCTCCCATTTTTGTAATACAGTACAGGATAACAGCAACAGCACAAATGATACACCATTGTACAGGTAAATACAATTACTAGTAACTAATACTAAGCATATGACTAACTCGCCTACAATTAGAGAGGCAATTTCCTCAAGAGAAAATACATACCTACCTACGCTTATTAATTACTCCATCTCATTAGTCTTCAGCTTAAGCAAGGCTTTATTCTATGTATGTACCTACCTGGCCTGAACCAGATCCCCCGTGTTAATCCACATGCCCATAAAATAGAACAGCCCGGTAATAATAATTTTCGGAAAGGCAAACAGTGTAGAGTGTAGCAGAAGCCCACTTATTCAAATTGTTTGAAAAATTTCCCCTAAACAATTCCCTCTGCTAATTTGAATTCACCTTTTAAAATTGGCCCGGTCCTACGGATACCGAGCCTTGTTCGTCGGCTCACATAACACATGTAAGTTCAGTAGTAACGATAGTCCTACCTCCAATTAGACTAATCGTACTATAGAGGAGCTCCTATGGCTTATTTGTGGCAGGACGTCAGGAGACACCAAATACGTGACAGATGCCCTTGTCAGGACCGAAGACAGGCCAGGCCTATCATATTTATGAATTATGAAACCTTAAACTTACTAATCTTATAATACTGCTGGCTGGCTCCTGAAGCTCCTGCATTTCGTAAATGCATTTAAATATAGAGACAAGGCTGAGTGAATGCTCTGCCTTGTCAGGCCAGACAATAATGCCGCATACCGCATAAGCTGTAATGCTGACATTTCACCGAAAATGATCCTCGTCCTGTCAGCAGGGCTACGAGATGAGCCTATTTAAATATATTAATTTAGATGGAAAATTCAACTACGTGTAGCCTGTAGCCTGTCTGTCCTATGTAAATGGGCTCAACTACCTTCTGTGAAATTATAGTGCATCTACATAATACGTGTCTCTTTCATGGTCTATAGTTTTTGCCAGTCCTAATATTAAGCCTTAGGTTAGGCTACAGTTAGCTTTAGTAATTAAAAAAACTGCATATTTTTATTTTTGGTCAAGAATCATTAGTATTTATTTTTAGCCAAAATTCAGTACTTCGTTGTTCTTTTTGAGCGTCGTTAAATACCAGTAGCTACGTTGGAAATCTGTGACTCTCCAATCAGTACGTACTTGTTGTCAACATTCTATTGTATTGTATTGCGATGTAGAGCCCTTTCCATTTGCTAAATTTCCATGCAAAAAATATGCGAACACAGAGTTTGGGCTGATGGTGGTGCGATGGGCTGGCAGGGAGGAGCAATTACTTGGGATTGGAGTAATAATTACGGTAGGCCTAACCTTCCCAATGTCAAACCAATTTTTGTCCATTAGCTTATAGGTAGCTCGAGCGCTGTATAACTTTAGGTATACTCAATGTCGTATCGTATTTTTAAATTCCACGAAACGGTGTTAACAGGCACAGAGGACCATAGCCGCCGTCTGTGAATGATTATATGCATGCATTGTGCTATGTTATTACTATTATGTGTACTTGCTGTAGGTAAAGGGTACAGCCTGCATGGAATGATTCATGATTCATGATTTATTAGCTTCTGTGGATGTGTGTCAGTAGTCAGTATTAAAATAATTCGGCTGCCTATGTCAGGTATGACAATGTACTGGCTTAATGATGTGGTTTGCCTTTTGTTTGATGAAGTAATGCTTTAAGACTAAGCCTGGTTCTTGGTGCTAATTTAAACCCCCCTGAACACTATTATTACCCAGGCGATGTGATAGATGCTAAAAAAAAATGATAGGAATGAGGCGGATTACGTTATCCCTTGATTACTATCTTTAACTAGCCAACAAGCCCCGCGTTAACGCGGAATCAGCAACTAATTTTCTAGACATTTCTAGAGTACATGTGCCATCAT
>JAQFZY010000545.1:0-25568 GCA_034696285.1 Hypogastrura burkilli | reverse complement strand
CCGGCATAGCTCATAACAACCGGAGCCAGCATACACAAATTCCAGCAACACGGCACTAGCATCCCAATTTGTAGGCTGTTAAGTAATTCGTTTAAACTGTCTTGCTAACAAAATACCATCTTTAGAGTTAGGTAATCGATTTATTTACTAAACGAAATATTTGTACTAATTCGTTCCACGCGTAGAGCCAACCTCGCTAAGCGGCGGAGCCGCGTGCGCAAGTATAAGACACGAGCCGAAAGCGAGGTGGTTAGTACTACCTTAGTACTACCTATTACTTTGTATCCTGATGCAGCTAATCTACTACATTATATGTACATAGGTATAAGGCCTAACAAAGAGTCTTGGACGTACGTGGTGTAAGCTTAGATACGTACTATGTATGTATGTATGTATAATGTGATATGTAGTGGTGCCAGCAGGAGAGGCTTAATTTATTTATTATTATGACGTTAACCTTGGGCCTTCTAAATAGGCATGAACTCCATGATCGGAACCCAGAACCTCCACAGCCTCTGTACCTACATATGTATGTACATACATATATGCAATATCAGAGTTAGAGCTATAGTATTACCTAGTACATACAATACATATAATGTGTGTTTTAGCTAATTTAGTGTTTTAGCTAATCCCCCAGTGTGACCTAGGTCTTCTGTCTTAGTTGCGTGTTTATGAAATGGCGAGGGAGGGGTGTACCGACTAATTATCACTCATTGACAGGAGCATAAGGATGTGCATTTTCTATTATATAAATTACTTTGGTATGGACTATATTTATGAGCACGATGTATCACCATACCTGCTGATCCTTTGCGTCGTCACCATCTGGATTTGTGATTAGGTATCTTCGATTTTCATCAAATATCAGTATCACGAGGATAAAAAAGTTATGTGAACACATGGTGGGTACAGTGCGAATTGTGTCTGGTCGCGAGCTCGAATGTCAAGTGCCCTAATGCAGGTGCCCGAAATCGTCATTTGTCCGAATGTGACATGTGCCCGAAAAGCCATATGCCCGAGTGGTATAAGTGCGCGAATGCCAATATGTACTAATGGATCATAATGCTCATTATCTGAAGGATTTGAATGGTCAGCCGGTAGGTGTAGGTAAAATGGTTTTAATATTTCATATCATAGAGTAGGAGACCATAGTAGCTATAGAGCTAGCAGCCAACAACGGAATGTCTTATTTGTGTAGGATTCAAATTCTGAGAATATTAAAAATTCAAATTCGCTTGAACATTAGGCGACTTATTCACATGTTTTAATCACAATCTAGGTCTAATTCGTTGTTGTCTGTAAAATACAAATATCTGTGGCATTGGATCTGACATTGATTCATATTAGAAAATAATAATGACCATTAACTTAATCAGTAAAACTTTGTGTTGAATTGGATGTATAGACGATATCTTTTTCACTGTGTACATTTGAGTCCCATTCGTACAAGTGTGTAATCGGGCACTTGTACCATTACGCTATACATACATAGAAAAACTTCACTTATTTTTTGCCAAATCCTGATTTTGGCTTTTTGACGGAAACCAGCGTGGTGAGTCCGAAAGATGCAAGAAAAACTTTGAAAATCCTATCGCAAAACTGTAACACCCGGAAAAAACCTGAAAAACCCGACTTTTCGGTTTTTTCGATTTTTTTTTAGACAAATTCATATATAGGTATTTGCATATATACCCTATGTATATGGCTTTTAGGGCACACCAAACGCTAAATTCGGGCATTTAACTTTTCCGACTGATGTCAGATTCGGGAGTAACAATTAGGGCAACTGATCATTCGGGAACTTGACATTCAGGCTCGTGGCCATACTACAGTACGGATATAAATACATATGCATAACATATAGCACGGCCAAATTCTGTCGTAAGTACATATTGCATTATTAGATTGCTTGTATTTCTGAATGGTCTTAATCTTAACTCATGAGTAACAGCTGAATACAGTAGGTATAGTATAATACACATTCATTCAGAAAGTATTGAGTAGAAATAGGATTCCTATTGGGAATTAATTATAGGAGTGTGGATTTTACAATATGCCATACATTTTTCGGATTCAAACTCCTGAACGACTTCTAAAGTTAATTATAGCTTTTCCAAAAAAAGTTAGATAAATTCAATGTTCAGTATTGTTGTTTGTATTATATTTATCTGTCAAATGAGTAATTGTTGAGTAGGCATACTATTCTGACCCTCTAAGAGAATGTTGACCCTGTGATTTCTCCCGGCCCTGGCACTGGCGACTACAATTACAATGTGTAAAACTGGTAAAACCCTCTGAGTTTCAAATCTCTTTAGGGATTGGCGATGATAGAATTTAGCGAGTTCATTGGAAGCCCTTCCCAGTCCTCCCATACTTTAGGCTAGATAATTTGTACTATGTATGTATTTAATCATAAGCTTCAAATTGAAAATTGGCTGCAGGGAAAATATTTCTAGCATAATATTTCTATGAGCGTCATTAAGGTTTTTGTGTGTGGCAAAGGAGTTCCTGCTTGTAAGAGCTCCGGACCTTTCATGTAGGTATATACTAGACTTGCTTCTTAAATTAGTGCAAAGTATATGTATTTAACTGAAGCCTCTATCATTCCCAGCATCCCTAATAAATAATAATAATACTATATGTGGTTTTACTTTTCTCTTTCGAAAAGAACCAAATGAATCAAAGTGAGTGAGCAGTGAGTGGGATGGGTCTTGTGGTGGAGAGCTTGATTAGAGAGACACATGTCAGTAAACATGGGACTCGTTAACCTTAGGAGTCGCGAAGTGGGAATACTCTAAAAAAAAAGGAGTAATCTTAAGTAACTATTCTTCATCCAGCAGCACCACCAGAACCAGTCCCCTGTGCTGTGGTCTCCTTTCTAGGCTTACGTCAAAAGAGTTTTAGTGGGAGGGGAAGCAGCGTTGAGGGACTTCCATGGTAATGTATTTCCATGATTTCATTAAAAGTTATATAGACTCAGAACAAGTGTATGACATTATTGGTATCTTAGTGTATACGGTACCCATGTATGCTACTTGGTCTTAAAAGATCATAAACTTTACTAGGATACTAGTCATCAACTCATGAGGAGGATTTTAGTTCATTTAATAGTAATAATGCGCGTATTTTCTCATTTGAGTCAAAGGAGCCTCTCGTCGCTCTCTAATCTTTCAGCCCACTCTAATTTTTATTATAAACCAAATCCCAAGCCCATCTATTCAGTTTCCTTTTAGTTACCGTAACTTTGTACTTACTTAAAATCTAATAAACTGTGTTCAACTTGAGAACATGTATATACTTCGTACTTGAGGGATATTTATTTATAACCCAAAAAGTTTGAGGCTTTTCATCTTGTGTCAAGGGAAAAGGTAAGGAATGATTTGAAAAATGTATTGCCGACACAAATTGTAATCAACTTGCTACCAACCGTATAACATAGTCATGTAAGAGCTTCAAAAGGATGTACAGTACCTGACTTCGCGTATGGAGAAAGTACTTAGGGAAGGGTGAAAGCAGGGGATTTGAAGCACTTATTTGTTAAGGGGGCTTGTGAGTTCGAGGCCCTTCACTTCTAATTTGTATTGGAAGATCCTAATAAAGATAGCTGATGTTAATACATAGGTAGGTTTAGTATTAGGCTTTTCCAAGAAGCAGGGAGCCCCTGCTGATCAACCTACCGCTTGGGACGATCTGGCCTCTTGATAATTAATTCAATCAATCATTTACCCCTCCTCCTTGACAGGCGAGAGGCACACTCAATAAATATGCTAAGGTAAAGGATTGAAGTAGGTAGTAGCATAATGGAACCATGTATTGACACGCTATAATGGGACAAAATTTCCTTTGGTGAGGTGAACAAGTGTGTCTATCCTGTTATTGTTAGGGTAAGTGTATGTACTAGAAGGGAAAGTGTATATGGTAGACAACGGGAGTTTGAAACACTCGACACAAAATGAGTTTTCCCTCTGGCTTACCGTGATTTAGGCAAGATTGTTGAGTGCGTCGATGTTAATACGCTGTCCCGGTCACAGAATGCAGAGGAATCCTTTGTATTTCACCTTGCATTTTTTTTACGGAGCAGTATCTGTTTTAGGATCTCTGTTAATTAGTCGTTTGCATAATGCGTCCCAATAGCACAGTTTATAGTCTGCTGGGACGGTGTTAATTGGTCGGAGGTCGGAGCGGGTGTTGGCTCCAGCCCAAAGCAAACTTTATCCATGAGTCATTGCTCAGCAAGAAGAGGCCTTTGTCCAGCTCAAGTCACAATACAGTCTGTTTCTTTACAAAGCAGGACTCTTAAGTGGGAGTCTGTCTGGCCACGTGCTGGCTCACAATGGAGCTTCTTTATTTGGGATTTGCCACTTTCACTTACTATCACCAGTCGGGAAGGTGACTTTAACGAAGATTAGGTCTGCAGTGGAAAGTTGAAGGTTTCCTTACTCTCAGCAACTAGCTCGGACTCAATTGAATTATTCCAGACTTGAGTACTCTATACATGCTCCGCACCTGTACGTGAACTAATTTCTAACGAGACAAGTTTTTCTTTTGTTGGGGATTCGAGTAACAGAAATAGGTTGAAGAATTTGGGAATGCTACGGACTGCGTGGTGTATTCTGGAAAGACCACCTCAACTTTTACGGATAGTACGGAAAAAATAGATTTTTGAAGTGAAAACTTTCCACCCACTCTAAAAGAGGGATATTGTGTAAGTCTGGCTATGTATTAGACGTCTCTGTATTATAGACTGCCTGTTGCATGTCATGTCAGGCCTTTCTGGTAAAGGGAGAAATTGTGATTTGTGTTGACAATTGCTAAATTTGAAGTGTTTCTGTCTCCTAATACTCCGTATTTTTGTCATTTTCAGAAATGAGTACAACACTATGACCCTGTCATATCCACGTCAACGAAAGCTACTCCAAGAGAATCGGAACGACGAAACTTGACCTCAAGTGAGACGGAAGAATATTTTTTGGGCGTCTTCAGAAGATGTCATGGCCATATGGACTTTTATTATTCTGGACGATCCTCTCAGCCCATACCGGGATAGTGAACGGAGTGAATGAATGCTTGAAGGACTTGAAAGGCATGTCTCAGGCTTGCCATTTTGGACCTAAGCTCAACTACCGTCTTTGCTTAACCACTCCCAAGAAGTAGTTTTACTACATAATTCCCATTCCGTATCTTCTTCTTTTTGTTACTTTCTCCAACCCCGTCTACTCACGGAGAGAAAATCTGAATTTTTTAGTAAAATGTGAGAGCTGCATTTTCTAACCAAAGTCACGATTCCTTTCACCGATCAATCCTCTAGTATTGGCTTTCCATTTTAATGTAGATGTCAGACCTTACTTTTATTTTCATTTATCTGGTTATTCCGTTTTAAATCACACTCAGTGTGATCTGTACTCTTCTAAAGTAATGCTAGGCAGTGATTAATGGGTTTCCCGTAATACTGTAGAGCAGGTCCTTTGTATGTGGTGATTTATTTGGAAAGTTATAATGCATATTGATGTAGGAGTAAGCAGTGGGCGTGTTTAAGGAAGGAGAACTCCAAAGTCCAACATCCTACTTACTTGTTTCTTTCAGTACTGCATAGTATTCCATGCACGCATACTACATACATACAGTTAGATATTAAATAAAGTGTGAGAAGCTAATGCTTAGTTTCTGTCAATTCGCTGGAAAAGTTTCTACGTATCTGACCGGGATCCGGATTACCATTGCAATTAAAAGTGGAACTACGATCCAATCTATTAATAGGCATAATTACCATTCCATTTCTCTCCCTTTTACACGCAGAGGCTCAAACTTAATCCGATTTTTCTCTACTCCTTTGAATGAATACGTAGAAGTGAGCCCACGGCGGTTCTTCCAGCTCGAGAATGACATCCACAATATCAGTCTGGAGACTTCCCCCCGACTCGGCCACCAGCTCCTCACACATGCCTTCTTCATTTTTCTGAAGGAGGTCCTGGGCTACGAGTCCGTCCAGCTCGTCCTCAAGGAGGACCACTTTAATGCCACCGGGGTACTGAATCGATTAGCCGGAGAGGGTGAGGACGGGACGGCCGAGGCATGGGGCGCCAGAAGCGGAAGGTAAGATGGATCACCGGTCATAAGGGCTCATTATTCATTAGTCTCGGAGGTGTCTCCGTTCAAACCTCTTTCTTTCCTTAGGGAGGGCTCTTCTGTAGGAAGGAGCAAGCTTTTACGTTCTTGAGTCCCTCCTAAATTCCTCCGCTTCCACTTGATTAAATTGTGAAGATCTTCTGACAGATTAGCCGAGTTAGCATGACATGAGCCCCTCGGCCTCCTTGGCTTTTAATTCAATTAATTCTCCTTGTGACTTCCCAGGATTTCGGACTCAATGATTAATTTGGCCGTATGGCTCTCGCCAGAAATAGAGCTAGAGGAATGGACGGACCCGGGCTATCTGGAGAGTTGTGGCCATCTCGGCTTTCCTGGGAGGTAATAACAATAAGCTAAATAGTAGTCTTCTCAGGTTCTCACGTTCTCAGGCCAACTTTCTCCTGCCTCCCTAGTTGATAATTCTGTGTAAAGGGGCTGTTCCTTTCAAATAATTGACTTGTTCGCAGAAGGATTCCTAATTTATTACAGAATGTTGTTTCAGTCCAGCTTCTTCCCATCCAATTCCTAACTTTCCTAAGAGAAGGTTGAGCGATTCCCTTTTGCTTCCAGTAACAGCAGCTTACTCAAGGAGCAAGTCCCTCTAGCATTCCAAATGTACATAGAACTGCATATACTGTATATCATTCACTCAGAAGTAAGAAGACTGTATGTGTTTGCCTTTAAGAGCGGAGCTTTCTTTCACTCTCGTTCCCATAAAAACAGGCCTCTATGGCCCTCTCTCTGGCCACAGGAGAAAACTTTCCTCTTAAATCTTAGCTTCCTCGCCTATTGTATCATCTCCACGCTGCATCTCCCTTGTTCTGCTGGCTCTGAAGCAGCGGCATCTATTGTACTATGTGCGCCGGTAGTCTCTCTATACCAAAATGAAATGGATCCTTTTGTTTGAGCTTTTGAAGGCCATGGTACGAAATAGGAGACTCTTTGTATATCCAAGCACAATAAGCATTCTTCACTCACATGGGCTTCAAATAACGAGCTTAAAAAGGGCTTATACGAATAGTATGTAGGTAGGCGTGGGCTGACATGGTTCAGACTGAAGACGCACCTTTGCTCCCCTAACGTAATCCCTGGAGTCTGGGAGATAAAGTTTAAAGTTTAGGATCATCCATTTTTTCATCAAGTACTTGCACTATGATATAGCGTCGTGCCTTAAGTTCATCAGGACTAGGCCTTCTTCGGAGCCGGGAATCGTACTTTCACTCGTGCTGACCTTGTCTTTGCGGGAAAGTCAAAGTAAGCGTTTCACTTTATTCGGGCATGTAGAGAGGCTGGGATGAGTGACCGGGTTATGTTCTTGATCCGAGGAGCGAGTCCAATGTCAGGACCTACGGCTCTCATTATTTATTTCGTCGTCTACTAAGTATATATAGGGGAAGAGGGCGAGGGGAAAGCATAAATAAGGGACTTCTCTTCCCTTGTCTAGCCCAATGACTTAAATGCCACTATTGCTATTGATTTATGAGTAGCACGTGATCTGTGATGAAACTAAATCTGGAACCCTTTGTGTTGGGCCATGTTGAGTAACTAATATTTAGGAATGAGTGGCTTAGTCCTGCTGTGTAGTCGGATCTGAATACTGAATTAATTGGTATAATATTTCAGTCTTGTTCGTTCACCTTATCTCGCCCTTTACATTCGGCCCTCGGCTTCTACAATATTCATGGAAAAACAAGTAACTTTTTAAAGCCGAAACCCTGTCGCATCAAGGGCCCTGTCATACTATGAATGATTGGGTGCTATTTTTGCCATTGTTTCTTTTGCATGCCTCCCATTTTCCCCACATCTTATGAGATGCTGTGAAATGAAGCCAGGCAAATTCCATACTCTAGTCTTTAGTATAATCCTAAAAAGAAATGGGCCTTCATTGAAGGAGACTCCTGGTTACCCGGCTCATATCAGTTTTGAACAGGGAAGGCCACGAGCAGGAGCTGGGGATCATAGAGCTAGTGAATTATACGCTCGAGTCTCTTTTAGACTGATCGAAATGAAACTCTCTGAGGCTGAAAAGTCCCAGAAGGACAGATTTTACTTTCTCCGTTCTCATTACTCTCGCCCTGTATGCCGTGACATTATGACATCCCTCTCCCTCCCACTATCAAAACGAGCCCTGTCGTTAAGTCTCCCTCCTCTAATACATAAATATAATCGCATGTGGGGGCATGGACAAGCCAAAGAAACTCGGAATTATAGCCCCGGAAGGGTGATTAATATTCATTCCAGAACCCAGCCAAAAAGCGGTGTCCCACGCTCAGTTCTACTCCGCGGCTGTGCGGGAGGGAATAGGGAATACTGCCAAGAATTAATTTTCATTTAGAGAAATCTAGGCGGAAGCATTTTGTGAGCTTCGCCGAGCTTCAATGGGGTCATTACATTTCCATAAGCTCCTTAAAGCTAACGATAGTACCGCATGCAATTGTATACGTATGAGCTAATTAATATTGCGAATGAACAACGGTTAACTGGGCCAGTTAAAAACGGCTGGATGGAAATTCAGTTAAACCGGTCCCTGGGCTAGGTTTTACAGATTCTACTATGTGCTCAGCTCTCAGCTGATTTTATTCCCTACTGCTGAACCGTAGTTTCTAGGCTAACTTATTACTGTAAAGTACATCCTCTCACGTACATTCAAACTTTATTAACATTTACTTTGGCCGTAGCCCTTTCCGTTTTCCTACAAGCATTCTCGTTCCATTAATTGGCATAAATGGTTCGTCGACGTTAATTAAAATTGTCTTTTTACGGTGAAGTTGCGATACTGGAATTGGCTGGACTGTATAAATTGTCATTGCCTAGGTATTAACGACGTACACTGCACATCGAATATTGCATTATGCCGATTAGCTGTAGGTAAACAATTTCAATTATGAAGGTACAAATGGCATTGCTTTGACAAGAGCAATTAAGCGGATTCTATTACAGCTATTCATACTCCAGTTCTTAAATACTATGTAGATGTCCATGAGAGTTACACTCTTATGTAAATAAGAGATAAGTAGCATCCTGCGTACATTGGTTATGGTTTGAATCCAGGTCCAGGTTTTACTTGCAGTCCGGTACAGGAAAAGATGCGGTGGGAAAATCCTTTATTTCTGAGAATTAAACTAATTTGTTTGTACACTGTGCAAAATATTCAGTGCATCATGACAGTAATTATTTGCATTGTAATCAAGCTCCATTTTGTGCTCGGTTTCACAAAGTGCAACTGCCAGTCTGCAGTAGAGAAGGAAGTTTTATTTTTATATACTTGGTAGTGAACAATACATATATTATGCAGGAGTGACATAAATGTGCAACTGAGTCAAGCTTTATGACTCAGATTACAATTAAATTCCTTTGCTCAAACTTTGGTTCTTTACAGCTGCACTTCTTATATGGCTACACAAAGGTCAAAATTGCATAAGAGGGTAACGAACTGCAGGGCATTATTACCATTCATCTTTCCTAGTGCTTCCATCCTCCTGCTGCTCTCATTTGTTGAGGTCTAAATTATTAATGGGGAGCCTGTGAAGTATGTAGATAAAATATACATGTCCATAGAGCAAGTCCCATCACAAAAATGGGGATGGAAATGGGCTCTGGAATAAAACACTAAACTCATATTTCTTGGCAGATTCGGCTGGTTCACACCAAACAGCAGGATCATTCGTGAGAACCCGCGGCTGGACTACTGGAGAACATACACAGATGACCTCAAACTGGCGAGTCTCTTTAGTCTGAGTCCCGAAGATAGTTTGAATGCGACGCGGCTCTCTACGGATCTCCACGGGAAATTCTACTGCAAGGAGAGCTACTGTGTTAATGGAGCCTACGAACCTGAGATCTGCAGGGACAAAGACTGCGCCGTTCTAATTGCCAGTTATACGGGTGAGTTGTAGGAGTTGATTTATGTTATGAACCTAAATTGGCTCCATTGTTCTTATCTCTTCCTATTGTCCCAGAGTCCGCGTCGTATCTGCCCTCGCAAATATCTTCCCTCAATCTGCTGGTCCGAGTGATGTACGTGGGTCCGAACCTGGACCCCTTCGTCCGCCACTTGCACCAGAAGTACAAGGACTCTGGGGAAGGAAGGGGGGTCCTATTCTTCTCATGGAAGCCCACGCTCCTCACAACAGAGCTGGACCTAATTACTGTATCCCTCCCTCCCTGTGACGATGACTCCTTCTGTAACTACGAGTCAGGGAAACTGGAAAAATTTGTGTGGGGAAAGCTAAGGGACGGGGCCAAGCTGGCCTACGAGGTAGGAGACAGGACAAAAGATATTAAATATTAGGCGGCGCCGCGTTTGGGGGATGAGCTCTGCTTTGATTTATGACAACTAAATTTCGCCAGCCGTCCTTGTTAACGGCTTCAATAGACTCTTAATTTCAACGGAAAGTGCTGCTCTCACTGTTCCTTTACCTTGAGCCCTTTTACGAACCTAATTTGGCCACCCTTGTGGTTTAACACAGCTTTACTTATGCAATGGCACAATATGCGTAACATTGTGAGCCACTTACTTGAGGCAGAACGGGGCAAAGAATGATACTTAATTATTGATCCAGGCCACCCATCGTCTTTCCTTAACTCTGGAAGAGTACACGTCTTACCTCCAGCTCTACCAGACCGAAGTGACTAACAATGTAAGTGAGACAATAGGATCTGTCGCCTGTTCCTGGATGAAAAAGAATAGGCCAATTTGGAAGACATGGAAATCGACTTCAGACTACGAGAAGACCCCACTCTACATTGGCGGGATCTTCCCGATGACGGGAACGTACACAGAAAGAGGGATCCTTGTTGCTGCCAGCATGGCGACGCAGGCAGTCAACGCTAATGACGGAGTACTTAAGGACTATGTCCTGAGGCTATACGCCTACGACGGTCAGTGTCGGGCGGATATGGTCATGAAGAGTTTCATTGATTACATACGACTGAGTTCCTTCCCGCACATGGCTGGAATCCTGGGTAAGCTCTTAAGCAACACTTCAGCTATTGTATTTCAGAGCTAATGGTAACAAATACAATTACTAGGTCCAGCCTGCTCAGATACGGTGGAACCCTTGGCAGGCGTCGCTCGGCACTTCAAAACTGTGGTCATTTCGTATAGTGCGGAAGGAAGTAGCTTTTCTGATCGGGAGCAGTATCCCTATTTTTTCCGGACCATTGGAGAAAACAAGCAGTATCAGTAAGTTAAGGATTTGACGCCTGCTTTCTTCATTAGCGGTCATAAGTGAATTAGCATGTATAATAATTATTTCCTTTCAGACACGTCTATCTCAAGCTCTTCCAAGAACTCAAATGGGGTCGCATAGCGTCTCTGACTGAGGAAGGCCAAAAATATGCCGAATATGTTAGCCACTTGCACGATTTAATGCAGGAGAATGGCATAACCTTTGTGGCAAATCGAAAGTTTCCTAGAGAAAGGGCGGCTGTGAATATGAGTCAAGTAAGTACCAGACCTGATTTCGAAAAAAACAAAATATTACGAGGCGATCTTCAAGACATTTCTTGGCTCCTTTCAGTATTTACAGGACCTCAAATCTAAGAAGGCTAAAATTATAATCGGAGATTTCTACGACCATGCCGCACGAGCTGTAATGTGTGAGGCATATCGACAGAAAATGACGGCCCGAGAGGGTTACGTTTGGTTCCTCCCACTCTGGTTCATTGATGACTGGTATGACACGGATAATTATAATCTAGTCAGCGGAAAGGAGACCGTGCCCTGTAATACATCCGAGATGGTCCAGGTATTGTGCCCCAACAGTTTGTCTCTCCGCCGCCGGCACAGATGAGCAATCTGTCAAAACCTCAAACCCATAACCCACATTAATTCCTTTTAATCCAGGCCATAAATGGACATCTGTCTCTACAACATGCATATTTTGCTCCTGACGACAGCATCATGGAGGAAAACCTAACAGTTGGAGAGTGGCGCAAGAATTACACGAAGGCTTGTACTGCCAAGAATTTTACTACGTCCGACTATGCGGGCTACGCTTATGATGCCGTCTGGACATACGCCTATGCTTTGGATAAACTCTTGAAACAGAATCATTCACACGTTGCCAACTTGCACTCGGAGAAAACCACAGAGTTCGTTCTCATTTAATTCCGAATTATTGTCTTAATTAGTGTGGATGCTGAGGAGCAAATCGTCAAGTCATGAACCTCTTTTACCATTTTAGGACATTTGTGCAGATGATTAATACAACGGACTTTCATGGTGTCTCTGGTCATATTAAGTTCATTGGAGGCCCATCAAGACTTTCTACAATAACTGTAGTCCAATGGTTGGACCGGAAAACGACTATCGTAGGAACATTCAGTCCTGTCACAAAGAATCAGTCCAATGAAATCATCTCAGGAGTGTAAGTCCACCTCACCGGAGACTTCCACTATCCAGATATCCAGAAATGTTAATGGACTTTTTATCCTAGGCTTCATTTGAATCGATCGGCTATAGTATGGCTAAATCCTACCGGGCTGATCCCTGAAGACGGTTCAGAACCTCCGCCAAAGTGTGTCCTGGAAACACTGGCTTTAGCCCTTGACGTTTCTTGTGAAGTTGCCATTGTCATAGCCAATGTAATTGTGTTTGGAATTCTGGGATTGATCCTGGTTGTCTGCTTCATAGTAATCAAGATGAGGTATGGAGTAATCCATCTGATTTTCACAATGCATATAATTACCGGGTTTTAACATGGATGGTGGATCTGTTTTAGATATGAGCAGCGAGTTCGGAAAACAGAAGACTACATGAAGTCATTGGGGATAGATATGCTGTCCGTAGCAAGCGTCTCAGCGCTCGACAAGTGGGAGATCCCGCGTGATCGCGTCGTGATAAACAGGAAGCTTGGGGAAGGAGCCTTCGGAACTGTTTACGGAGGAGAATGTTTCTCTGATGATAAAGGATGGGTAAGCAGTGAGAGGGGCGAGCTGATAACTTTAAAGTTATTTTCCCTTGGAGTCGTTTTCCGATATAATATCTCTATAATGCACGAGGCCCTTTACCTTTCCAGGTTGCTGTCGCCGTGAAAACTTTGAAAATGGGGTCCACTTTGGAGCAAAAAGTTGACTTCCTAAGCGAGGCCGAAGTGATGAAGAGATTTGAACATAAGAACATTGTTAAACTTCTAGGCGTGTGTACTAAGGCAGAACCAGTCTATACAATTATGGAGTTTATGCTTTATGGTAAATGATTTGAAAAAATTACATGACTTAAAACTGAAGCTTCAAATATTTATGACTATGTTCTAAAATCAGGGGATCTGAAAACGTACCTGCTCGCTCGCCGACATTTAGTTAATGAGAAAAACTGTGAAGAATCAGATGAAATTTCAAACAAAAGGTAATTAACAAAAATTAAGTACATTCGGAGAATTATAGGTGAATTTTTATTTCATTTTTTCTCAGACTAACAGCCATGACACTTGATGTTGCAAGAGCATTGTCCTATCTTGCAGAACTTAAATACGTCCACAGGTAATAGGGTTGTTTAAAGCCGCAAGACAGAACTGCCCATTTTCACCTTCGGCGCGTAGTTAAGGCTGAGTTTTCTATACTTTTTCCTTGACTTTCAGAGATGTGGCCTGTAGAAATTGTCTAGTTAATGCGAATCGTGTGGTCAAGTTGGGAGACTTTGGGATGACACGGCCAATGTATGAAAACGACTACTATAGGCTGAACCGGAAGGGTAAGCAAGGAGTCCTTCATCCCAAAAATGTTTCTATGCGCTACACAATGCATTGATCGACATCTGTCTGTTTACCAAATAGGGATGCTTCCAGTACGATGGATGGCCCCGGAGTCGCTTGCCGTAGGAATATTTACTCCAGCTTCAGACGTTTGGTCTTTCGGCGTTTTGCTATATGAAATAATTACGTTTGGTTCCTTCCCCTTCCAAGGACTGAGCAACAACCAAGTCCTGGAAGTCGTCAAGGCCGGGAATATAATTAACATTCCGGATGGGGTCAAACCCCAGCTGTGAGTCCCTACATACATACTCTTACGTCCAATCAGGCTGAAGTCATAACGTTCCTCATTTTACAGAGAGAATCTCCTCCTGTCCTGCTGGGCCTTTGAGCCCTCTCGTCGACCGCACTCCTCTGAAGTGGTGGAGTTCCTCGCGAATAATCCCCGGATCATATCCCCATGTCTAGACATCCCCTTGGCCTCAGTACAGTTGGAAGGGGCCGACGTGCTTGAAATAGAGCTCCCAAGGAGGCGGAACCGAAAAATCGTCCGGCAAAACACAGACTCGAGTCCGGGTGGACAGGTCCTCCCGGAACTAGTCCCACTCACCAGTGTAGAGCAAGGCTGTAACCACAGAGAGTCACAAAGTCAGTCACACTCAAGTCCGTATGCTACGCTACAAAACTCCAGTAATTTATTAGATGCTTACGCTTAATATTTAATTGCAATTTAATTCCTTCTCACCTTACTTAAACTCTTTCGTAGCGGAAGGTTTTTATTATTTTCAAGTATATTTTTTTTACTACTCTCAGTAGCATACACTGCTTACGCATTTATTACCAGTTACCACATATTGTACATTGTACCTTACTTAAATACGTAATTACCTTATAATGTACCTGTACAAATACGTATACATAAGTACATATGTAGATGGGTCCTGCTGTGACACATGGGTATTTAAATCTTGTAATTCATAATGTACCTTTTACAAGTCAGACAGTTTTTGAGCTTTATCGATAAATGCATACATGTAGGCTACAATACTACATCAAAATGTAGGTATAGTAGTTGCCAATTAATTTATTATATTTTTGTGTTCATAATTCGGACTTGCGAGTAGTTACTACTTTCTTTAAAATCGATATGAACTATGTACTGTGTAAGTACTTGTACTAACAGAATTGTAACAAGTTATAATGTAATAAATGTTGTTTGAATTTGGTAAAGTATTTCCGGGCCCGCCTTCCATTATTAGTGCATTCTTGAAGTTGAGCATTTGCGGAACATAACGGGAAGTATGTACTCTACGGTTAGACAACAACTCTTGGAACAGAAAAATTCCATATATTGTTAAGGCATGTATAATTAGGAATGCAAATGAGGTAATGAAATAGTCCCCGTCTTGTCTCAGCCTCCCGATTCGGAGAGTGTGAAAGGCGTATCTTTAATCTGTAACTTGTCTCCCTAACAAGATAAATCACATTTGGGCAGGACGGACATGAAAAGTAAACGGCCCGTGAAAAAAGCACGGAAAGACAAATAAATCTGTGTTCGTCCCTCTTGGCTGGTGAGCCTCCGTATCATCATCCCCATAAAAACTCGTCATACAATTTCTATTTTGAGCAAACCTTCCCTTTCAATCCTTCAAAGCTTCTGGGAAACTTTAATACTATGTACATGGGTATAATGTGAGGCCGTAAAACGCCCAGCCTATCTCTGTCCTCACGGAGCTAGAGAGAGGAGGATGAAACTGGATCCTCAATATGCACATCATTTAAACTCCAATCTTTAACATTCCCATAAGAATTTCAATGTTTTCTATACGTAAACACCCTTCTTTCCCCAAAATAAAAGGGAGTTCTGGGAGTAGGGTATTTTTGGGCTACGTTTTCGTTGAGGATATGAGTATAGCCAACCAGGCTTCCCGGACACTGTATACGATACGATGGAGTTGGATTTGGCTGACTTTAATAAAGTTTTACATCTTTTTCAACGTCTCGGGAGGAGAAAGAGACTCGGGGAGAAGGTTTTGGTTCCATTTCGGAAAGCTGCCCCGTTCAGTATAGCGAAGTCAATCTCCTGCCTCTCATTCTCTACCTTAATAGACGCTACTTTTCAAATAGACTGTATTTTTGTCAAGGCTTGACATTGACTGGAATTTGTAACATTGACCACACAGTTATTTACCGAAAGTTTAGCCCAGATGGATTGTGCATAGGATTCATATTCGGATGGATCCAATGAATGAGCTGGAACTGGAAGATGAGGAGGAAGAGAGAACCAAGTGTAACAAGTGTTTAGCTGGTTGTCGCTCTGTGACAACTTTCTTTCTCTCACACGTTGGGCTCATTTCACTCGTCATAGCCTATTGTGTCCTGGGTGCTTTCACTTTCGAGAATCTCGAGAAACAACATGAGCTCGATGTGCGTAACGCATAAGAATTCAGACTACTGTCATAAAAATACGTGCCAGTTGTAGAAAAGTTTTAGTAATTGTAGTGGAAGTTGAAGTTAGAACTAAACTCAGAGTTCCTCCCTAAGTATAAAGTGGTTCTAGAGTATTTTTAGGGAATTTGGTTTCAATTAGAATAGGAATCAATATAATTTAGGATTATAATAGGATACCTCATTTTTTAGCGCTAACCGAAACGTTCTTTTCAGGTCAAGAATAACCTGAGCAACGTTCGAGCCGAAGTCTCCAAGTTCCTATGGGACATGACCCTCAAGAGTTCCTATATTGAGCCCGTAGAATGGAAGAAAAACGCAACACTTCGGCTCCAGGTAAAAGCCTAATAACTTAATACATTGAGAGGTCTTTACTTCTTGTCTCTGGTTCTGAAGACTTTCGAGACAGATCTCGTGAGACTCATGAAGAAAGGAGGCTGGGATGGGATCGAAAGTAACTCCACCCAACAATGGACTTTTTCAGGAGCCCTTTTCTACTCAATCGTAGTCATCACCACTATCGGTAAGGCCCAAGGCCGCTTCCAAAAGCTTTTCAGATACCTAACAATCTTGTAAGCTCAACAATAAATTAGTTTTATTTTGGGTAACGTACTTGGCAGCTCACTCTTTTAAATAAATAGTACACAACTATAACTGTAAGCTCATCAAGTGATGGTTCTGTAACAGGGAAATAGGAATAAGAAAGCAGCTCTGTAAATGCGTTAGTATAGAACTCAAGGTAAGTAGACTGGCTAGCCGGACTTGGCAACTCGATTAGCGAGCCTTTGTTGGTCCTCCTCTGTGTAGTATCTTTGGAGTATCTAAAATGACATTATATGGATTAAAAATCCAATTCGTACGTACTATGTATAGTGCCTATTCAGAATTCATACCAGATCCAGCGTGTCGTCCACAACGTTTCCGCTCCCACGCACAATGTTCTCCAGCAGCCCAAGCCGAACTTCCTGCTGCCGCTCGGCCCTGTTGACATTGCCATTACCATTCCCATTGTTATTCTGGTCCCGCGTGTTTGGTGAGGCTGGGAAGCCGTCGTTCGGCAAAATGGCTCGAGTCCCGGACGATGTCTGACAGCATTGGATGTTTCCCCCGGCACAACTTCCCTGGATCAATCAATGCCATTATTGGCTTAGGAGACAAATTGACAAAAAGTATGGCTTACATTGGGACGGCTTGGAAGAAAGCAGGAGTTGAGCGGGATGCATTTGCAGTTCCCTGACCCAGAGCCTGAGCCTGAGCCGGGATTGAACGAGGGAGAGGAGGAAGAGGAAGGGCGGCTGGAACCGCTGCTACTGCTCCCGCCTGGACTCAGTATTGGAAAAGAGGAGCCGGAGGCGGGGAGCGTACTAACGCCATTGCTCGGGCTGTTGCTGCTACTGCTACTCCCGCCGCCGGAATTTCCCGAACTTCCCTTAGAAGGGCGACCGAAAAGGAGGCCTAGGGCCGAACTGGCAAATTGTGGCGCATTCTGAAAGAAGGACCCAATCAGGTTCCCACCAATCCCAACTAGTGCGTAAATTCAAAATAAGTACGAATTAGTCATTGGGAACGCATAACATGCAATTTGAGAAGTAAGATAATGAGGAAGCGTTCGTGGGGCGTGAGTGTTGGGCTATTTATGCCAAAATTTGAGAAACGAGCTACAGGCTACAGGTCGACCATTAGGAGTTAGGAGACATGCATTGCAAAAAGTACATGTAAGAGTTTTACCCATGGCTTTTTTTCTGCACAAACCTAAAAGACGTGCACTAGTGCAAATATATTGTGTTGGGAATATTATACGCAAATATGAATACATATAATGACGTATGTTGTTTCGGATGAAGAAACCAGAGTTTTTTAGTGCAATAACTCATAAGAAACTATTATTCTTGATACTTTTGATTCCGGACTTACGTATTCCGGCACCACCCCCTCCTCCCCCACTGTTCCCACCACCTCCAATATTTTGCAAAGCGTTTTGAACAAAGTTGGCTGCTCCCGGGATTAATCTGGCTTCTCCTTGACCGTTTACAATCCGTATCGTCCCGTCCGGAAGAGCACTATTGTCCTTATTGTTCGTATTGAACGATGAAGAGGCTGTCAAATAACAAATTACATATTTAGGGCTGACCGTTAGACAAATTATTTAATAGTAATTCATCAAATTGACCAATCCTCTGTCTCCGGTCAAGCTTTATCATCTACAATTACTATCAGGCTGTGACTAATGTACGAGCTACATCTTACGCTTACGCAGTCTTATTCATGTCAAATTCTCTAAACAAAGTCCCTACATTTAACCAGAACGAGAGTAGCATTCTCCGACACTTTTATTCATAGTGGGAGTGAGTGTGAATTAGGGAAATATGCACAATAATTTCTTACGCCGAGGCGGTGATTCCGGAAATAGTGATTGGCTCCCCGAGTTCAATCTATCCGAATTACTTCCCAGATTCGTCTGTCCAAAGCTTGGGTTCTGACTTTGGAAATTGTTGCTATTCAAACTTCCACCATTATTATTGTTATTTTGTGGAGTTCTGCTACTACTCCAGACCCAGGTCGTCTCACTATGAATACTTGGTATTTGCAAATTGGTTAAAATTAATACTGTCCAGGAAATGGGGACTAATTTATAAAGCATTGCTAAAGGTGTCCTTATTTCAATCCCTGCTAATGTACTGCTTTGAGGATATTCCCACTTGTAACGGTGGTGGCATGAAAACAGTTCACACACTGAAAAGGCCAGGAAGAATGTGAATTGATTTTATCTTTCTGTGTCACGTTCACGTCTCATTGCCCTCTTCATTACCGGACAGGTATAGTATATAGTACCTAGTAGTACCTATGCTTACTCTGAATTTTTTTTAATGTATAGTTGGACTACCTGCTCAGACTGCAGAGCAGAGGAATTATGTAATGAACGCAAAAGTGTTTTCGCAAATACAAGGTAATCCTGTGGGTTGGAATCTGCGTCATTCCATTGTTGCTGCCTCCTAGTATAACCAAACCAAATAATTGTTGGGATAGTTCACTCACGTTCGCGTTGGGTCTGAGCCTCTATGCTGTAATAAGTGTAATATTATGGGTCAAGGGGTCAGGAGAGCTATGCGGTTTAGGAGGAGGAGGAGGAACAGAAACTCGTCTCCATATTTGAGGGAAATTAATGTAATCCCTAGACTCCTGATTTGGCCAAAGAGAAAGTGCTTACTGAGTCAGGATACCGTGGCGCGCAATTAATTGTTTAGGCTATCCATTACTACACAGAGACTACCTGTTAAATAGCATAAAGGTGTTTAACCTTCGTCTTCATTATGAGCAATGCTACTATGTACGTATGTATGTGAATGTTGGGCTTCTGTTTTAATTTTTCACTTCCATGCTTGCGTGCATGTGTGGCCATGTGTAATGTATGAATGACGAGAATTCATAATGAAGAACTTCCATGGAAGCCTATGTACATCCAGCTTGGCAGAGGCTAAGCACAAACCGTAAATGGTCCCTACAAAAGCAACAATTACAAATATACTAGCCATTATATTATTTAGCATTAACGCCATTCTTGTACAACCAACTCCTACCACACTTAAAAACTTAGACATTAGAATCACAACAAATCCTTCTTTTTTTTTTCAGGTAAAGAGTATATCCAACATCATAGTGTCATTAGGAGGATACCAGTTTGGTCCTGTCATTGGGCAGGCCGATTTACTTATGTGTATTGTATATCATAAGTATAACTGAAACCTAATTCGACACTGAAATAAAGGTCAATTCAATTCAATTCAATTCAATTCATGCATATGATGGCGAATAATTGTACCTTCACAGAACTACCTATACAAGTTAGACCCTCATGCGGAATCGCATTGTATGGTTGCAAAATTGTAACATTCGCACTACGATTGCTTTGCTAAATAGAATGGTTAAGCAGAATATGTATGTAGGTATAGCATGCATTGCGAAAAGTTTTTAGTTTTAATTTTATATTATATTTCCAATTGTTTCAGGGTATGGTCACATTGCTCCCAAAACGGACTGGGGTAAAATAGTAACAATCTTTTACGCAATTTTGGGAATTCCCCTCATGCTCCTCTGCCTCTCACATATTGGGGACTTTTTTGCAAAGTCCTTTCGAGTAATTTACTGGAAGGTGAGTCTCTTTCGTAAATTTATAGAAATGACCTTTATGCAACGTATTACTATCCATTGTAGATAGAATGAGGTGGTAATTAAATGCAGGGTCGTCGGTTGGACTGGCAATGATCCTTTTGCGCCTCTATATTTCTACTTTGACTTTTGCCGTGTTGAGTGATACTTTGCCTTCTGATTGCGTACACAGTTAGAGCTGTTAACAGGCTACTAGGTTTTAACACCGGTCTCTCTCACACGCATATTTCTAAATGACAACACCTTGAATTTTGACTTTGGGGATGATGATTTATGACGTTCCCTAATGGACAATCAGGTGCATCTGAGCAGGTATATCAGGGCGCCGCAAGAGCAAAAGTTGAGGCAATAACCATTAGTATTCATTTAAAGCATGGGCATTTTCAATACTGAGGACTTCAATCCTATCTTCAACTATTTTATAGGTCTGCTGCTACCTGTGCAATCGTCGAACTCGAGTAATTCGAAGTCCTCCATTGTCCCGAGGTCGAAGCCTTCGGAATGCCTCCAGATTCGGAGGGTACAAAACTACGCTAAATTATTTTACAATCATATATGTATGTATATCTTTTCATTTGCCACAATTAGTATGTGCTACATTGCAATTGCAGAAGCACAAGGGGTCCGCCGCGCCGATCAATAAGGACGAGGTCGGCAAGGACTTCCCAAAGGTCAGCCGACTCCGCCTACTCCGATTCAGTTATGGCAACAAATCCTGTTTTTAGGTCAGTTTTTCCCTGAACGGATACGTATCTTTAGCATCTTCTAAACGGACATAGCACTTTAATATCAACTTCCACTTCCATGAAAAATACATCTAGACGAGTCCACTCATATGAAGACTTCCGTCTTCCCATTCCCTCACCAACCTCTTCAACTCGTGCTCCAAGGAAATTTTCCCCGTCTCCACATCGCGTGACACTGAAGCCAAATGATGCAGAAACAAGGAATGTTCTGGTAAATTTTAACGGTTTCCAGGACATTCTTATAATGCAGAGAATCTCATCTGTATGTAACGTCTTCCAGCGTTCAACAAGGTCAGCTGAACCAGGGATCCTGCAAATACCTAGTACGCTTCCAGTCCTTTGCAACAAGTATGCAGAGGAGGCTCCGCCGGAGAGGAAAGAGTTTCGAAAGTTCAATCCAAGGCTTCAGCCACCCGTCGTTGAACAGCTGGTAATGTGAACGCATTACTTGGTTACACACATACATAAGCATATAAAATAGGCGCTGGTAACTATTGCTCTGAATGTTAGCTGGATTTTTAATACTGCTTTGTTTTAAGGACTATTGGGAAGAGGACGAGGATTATTTATGGGAAGAGGAAGCTCGGAAACGTCCTGTACCAATCTGGCTCTGCGTTCTCCTTGTAATTAGCTACATCCTCTGCGGTGCAGCACTGTTTTCAAAATGGGAGGGCTGGCCCTTTCTGGACTCGGCATATTTCTGCTTCGTCACATTAGTAAATTCAAACATTTAACTCTCACGAATTTTAATTTAAATGGTTAAGTGGTGGATTCACGTATTCCTCTTTTAGACGACCATCGGATTTGGAGATTTCGTACCTGCCCAGAAAGTCAAGATTGACGTCGAGGTAAGAACCGAAGGTGACTATAGCAGAAACTTGAATAAAAAGAATATCCTGATTTTCCTGACATTTTGGCGTACCTCTCTCCTGCCCTGACAGGTCAGCATTGCTCTCTGCAGCTTGTATCTCCTTTTCGGCATTTCTCTCCTGGCCATGAGTTTCAACTTGGTTCAAGAGCAAGTTCTATCATCCGTGAAACGAATTGCCTCTCGCCTCGGGATTATTCGCGAAGAAGACGAGGAATGAGAATAAATGGCATAGAGCATAATGCATACCACATTTTAAACACATTTGCATCATTTCGTATGGATTATACTAGAGTGTTACAATTTGAACAAACTGTCGCCGCTTGTAAAGCTAGCTTAGATTTACTAATATCATTACATAAAACTAACATACTAGTAAAACGAACAGTATAGGCACATATGTAAGCTGCGTCAAAACCTCGTCGTTATCTCATAACCGCATAACTTTTGAAAGTCCTCATTCAATATAGGTTGCAGATTCCTCCTAAAGTTGCAGATCGGATCAGTAATTAAGTCATGCAATCATATAGTGACGGGTCGGTACTATCTTTGGTTTTTAGCAAAACTGTCAGGTCGAGTAGCTTACTTACATAATATTTTATAAGCCTTTCCTCTTTGTTATAATTATAAAATTTCCTTTTTGAAAGCGCATAGTTAGCTGAAAAATACAATCATATGAATTTGACGCTGATAATCTTGGCCTTTGAAGAACCGCCCACCCTTGCTCTGGTTTATTAATACTAGGGTGAATTAAAAAAAAAATCTCTTCCTACTTCGTTAAGTGGTGTTGCTTTGTTCAGTAAATAAAAATATTCACAACAAGTGCTCTTGCGAGCGCTTGCGTGTAGCCCTACGTAGTACACGAAATGACGAATCACTGCTGTGAAACGAATTACTACCGTGAAACGAATCACTACGTTGAAACGAATCACAACAGTGAAACGAATGACAACAGTGAAACGAATCACAACAGAGAAACGAGTCACAACAGTGAAACGAATCACAACAGTGAAACGAATCACAACAGTGACACGCATCATTATTGAAAAGTGCTCTTACGAGCTCTTGCGTGTCGCCCTACGTGCCACACGGAATGACGAATCACTTCCGTAAAACGAATCACTGCAGTGAAATGAATTACAACATTGAAATAAACCCCATTGTGTGCTAAATGTATTTACATCTCCCGCCAATTTAACAATTTAAACAAAAAAGGTTTGAAAGAGATGTGTATTTTAGTGTATCCGAATCCGTTGCTAACTTAAATTGACCTCTGGTGATACTTGCAGGTTCGTGGAGTCACCGATAGGCCGGAAAACTGGTTTCTCAACTGTATTTATGATCCCCAGTCAAACTGGAAAATTCATTCCTAGCATATGACCCAGCATGCCTTGGGGCATCCAAATCCGTTGCTAAATCGAATTCGCCACCGGCGACCATTCCGGTCACCCCGGAGTGGTGGGTCTACCGGTACGCTAAAAAACTGCTTTCTCATCTGTATTAATGTTCCACAGACCCGTAAGGTCATTTTGATATGTCACATGACATGGTGCCGTCGGTTTGACCCGGGTGCCCACTTCGAGGTCACCACGTTACCCCCATAAGTCAAAATCGAAAATTCATTCCTAGCATATGACCCTGCATTGCTTGGGGCATCCGAATCCGTTGCTAAATCGAATTGTCCTCGGGCGGCCCTTGCGGTTCCACCTGGGGTCGTGGGGTCACCGGTAGGCCGGGAAACTGGTTCATGATCTCCAGGCCCGTACGTCATTTTGATATGTCACATGACCTGGTGTGGTCAGCTTGACCCCGGTTGACCTTCCGGGGTAACCTATGGGTCACGGAGGGGTCAAATCATGGGTCAAACCATATAGTGACACTCAGTAGGCGATTCTTTTCAATTTAATGTGTCACATGTCATGATCGGGTCGGAGTTACCTCGATTTACCTTCCGGGTTCACCTGGTAGGGGCTCATGGGGAGTCACCGGTGAGGTCACATCACGTTTTTAATCCCGTATTTGTAATCCCGAGGTGCGGAGAGAAAGTTTGATGTGCTGCTAGACATAGATTTTGAAATTTTCGCAAACTGTCGTTTTTGACCACCTTTGACCCCCAGTTTGAGGGTCAAGGAGTCATTTGCCAGACTCGGACCTTCGATTTTTAGAATCAGGGCCAAAAGGCGAATTTAGGGCCGTCGAGACCTTGTTCGTACATACTACCGTTCAAATTTCCTTGTGTTATAGAGATAGGGGGATTTGAACTAAATATAATAATTTATTCTTAACAATTGAGGCTCGCACAATGTTAAAAGCTGTTATGGTAAGATCTGAGTTCTATTACGGTTAGGTTAGAGGTTAAGAGTACTAATTAAACCTAGAGTTGAAATATCGTTTTCGTGATTGTTTCAGGTATTATATATTCTTGTACTGGGGACATTAGGTGAGACCAGCGATGGGGCCAATTGCACGTCTAGCCCATTATAATGTCCATGCAAGAGCAATTTGGATGCCTTTTATGCAAATCCAAGTCCATGCTGGTATCATGCCTGTCGATTTAATACCCAGTACGGCATGTGGATCCGATATCCGATACGACTTCAAGTGCGCTTGTTAGCGGGTACGAGTTTAGTGACTCCGAACAAGAGTGCTTGCCGGTGCCTGTGAACGGATTTTAATCCGGTCTTCGACGATGGTACAGAACCAATTACTGCTAAATAATAGCGACGTACATATATGCGTTGCTGAATGACATACATTTAATTTCTTGAGCTTCTATTCTCCTAAGAATAGCCTTGCGTATATTTTCTTGCCCGTTCTTCAATAAAAGTATAAACAATAGGGGGCACGGGCACGTTGTTGTTGTTAGGGGGATTTGAAGTAACAATAGGGGCATTTTGACATGTCAGAGTGTACACTGAATACTGCTACACTGCACAACCAACAGAGGTGTCGGGAAAAGTCAAACCAAAGCTCATCTCACATTTTCTCCTCATTGAGAACTGAAAACACGGACAGACGTACTGCTCTGCTATTTAAAGTTAATAATTAATCTTTTACTTTGAGTGATCAAGTATATCTACATTTCAAACTCCCAACCTATTTGGTCAAATCCAGAAGCTGAAGAGATTGTGCTGTGGCAGAAGGCTCGGGATCGGGACGGGATCCAGCCGAAGACCGAAAAATGGGACACTATTTCAACCCGACAATATCCATAATGAAGCGGGCAAACATAAAAACTCCAGTTACCAACACGTGTAGTATTTTGTATATGATATTGCCGTGTTTATATGGGTTAGAATAGCCCCGACCCAAGCCACCTAATTCAGACTCTGTGGTTTGACGTATTATTAGTCGAATATTGTATTACTAGCCAACAAGCCCGTCCTAACGCGGAATCAGCAACTATTTTTCTACACATTTCTAGAGTACATGTGCCATCATACCACCGTTCAATACCTTTATGGCTCATGTACTCTAGAAATGTGTAGAAAATTAGTTGCTGATTCCGCGTTAGGG
>JAQFZY010000544.1:0-25574 GCA_034696285.1 Hypogastrura burkilli | reverse complement strand
AACAAACTCCCGGTTACAACCGTATTTCGTGTTACAACCTACAGCATTAAAACGAATTGGTTGTCTGCTCAGAAAAAACCTAGAACTTTGAGTGGTTGTTTTAGCAAAAACTACGTTACCTTCAAGTGACCATCAATGAGGCCTTTTGCATGAGGGTTGGGGTTCAGAAAATGGAGATTCGGTGGTATGCTACCGTGATGAATGGAAAGGGCCACCTTAATCAGGGCGCATAGGCTGGCTGCTGGTTCCGCGTGTCCCATATTACTCTTGGTTGAGCCAATGAGGAGCGTGGAACCCGGCGCTCTGCTCCTACAGAAGACGTTTGAAATGGCCCGAAGCTCCTCGGCATCCCCGGCTGTTGTGCCCGTCCCATGTGCCTCAACGTAGAAAACCTGGGAAGGGCTGATTCCGGCTTCCTGGTAAGTTTTCGACATCAGCGCCTCCTGGGCGGGTCCAGAGGGAAACGATACGCCGTTCTCCTTGTAGCCATCAGCGCTGGCTCGCGTGTGAACAATGGTCGCGTAGGATCTTGAAGCTTCCGATCGCTTCTGAAGGAAAACGGCACCTATAGCCTCACTACGCACGTAACCATCAGCTTCAAATAGAAATATAGAGAAACTTAGGTTGGAGTTCTTGCTTTAGTTTGAGCTACATCCTTAATACCTGATGCATCAAAGGCCTTGCACTTCCCGTCCACCGACAGTGTTCCGAGTCGTTTCATTTGGAGTGAGACCATTGGGTCGAGGAGGAGGTTGACCCCGCCTACGATTGCTCCCTCGCATTCTCCGCTCCGAATTGCTGAAACTGCCGTGTGAAGGGCCATAAGGGAAGAAGAGCAGTAAGTGTCAAGCGTGAAGCTGGGTCCGCGGAGGTCAAAGGCATAAGAAATTCGGTTGGATAACATGCAGCCGGCGCTCCCGGTTATGTCATAGCCACTGACAAGGTCAGGATAGGCTCGAGCGGCTTCCAGCGTCTCGTGTGATGAAGCCCCAACGTAGACTCCAATGTTCCGTCCACGTATTGTCGCCGGATTAGTCCCAGAGTCCAAAAGAGTTTCGAAGGTGACTTCAAGGAGCTGTCGGAGCTGGGGATCCAGCCTCTCTACTTGCTTACGGTTAATGTTAAAGAATTGGGCGTCAAACTCCTCCAAACTGTTTATTATAGTTCCTTTACGAGTTGGAGTGCCAGCATATCCTGTCGATTAGCAAAAGGCATGCATTCAGCGGAAATGCTCACTATATGCGGCTCAGATTAACTTGACGAACCTGCTTCCCAACGGCTGTTGTCCTCGGTCACCATGTCCGTCCCTTTAATCAAATTATCCCAAAAGTCTTCCAAATTTCTAGCCTGAGGAAACCTTCCAGACATTCCAGAAATGACAATTTCCGGTAGTTCCGCCATTCTGACCAATGATCCTATATATTAAAAGAAAATGCGTATCTAATATAAGCTCCTAAATCACCAGGAAACTCTGAAGTACTAAATAATATACTAGGATATTGATTATTTATAAATTGTCAAGTCCAGTAAGGCATTGAAGTTTAACTTAATCAACGTAGTCAGGTAGGTACTCCAAAGGCTCGACCTAAGGACAGTCCAGTCCAGAGACCCAATTTTGACACCCCAGTGGTTAAATTGGGTCCGGATCAAGTTTAACCGCCGTATGTTTTATTTTGATTCCCGGGGATCTTTTTAGGTATCGGGGTAAAATTTGAACCCCAGTTGGGGTTCAAATTTGAGCCTGAGAGGTCATAGAACGCCCCTCCCTTTCCGCAAACCATAGCGAACGCTAAGGTTAGGTTTCAATGCACTACTGCTGTAGCTCAACTGAATATACAATAATGACCTCTATCTCTTAAAAAGTGCAATGTGGGTCAGTGAGACGTTTCTCAGACCAGAAATTAAACCAAAGCTGTTACACATTTATAACCTGTTCAGGAGCGATACACTTCACAAAAAAGGTGGATGTGGAGTCTGTGTTCTTGTAAATTGTAAAAGTGCATACCAATTTCAATGAAACACTCGAAAAAAATATGTAACAACATAAATATTAACGTCATTTCCTTGAAGTTACACTCGCACCTGAATAAGTATTTCCTGGTCTGTTGTCTATACAGACCAACCGTGTATTCTGTATCACAATTAGAAATTGTTAGCAGTGCCACATTTGACCTAATAGTTGACGACCTTGCTAGCTCAAACAAGGACTACTTTTTTGGGCGAGTTTAACTTACCGTAGGCTAATCACCTAAAATACATAACGGACAAGCTAGAGAAGTATACCCTATCTCAGCTAGTTACATCAAAAACAAGAGGCGACTCTATTCGTGATTTAATTATTACCAATAACAAGAATACTGTATCTGAAGTAGTAGTGTTTGACCCCCATATATCCGACCATTGTCTTACGTATGCAAAACTGAGTTACCGTAAGCCAATTCTCCCCCCAAAAAACCATTAATTATAGAAATTTTTAGCAAATTGATAGTGACGCATTTCAAATTTGTTTTAAGTTAGTATCTCAGATATTCGGGCTTTCAGTCGACTTACTGCGTATTCTTCTTTGTTGTATTGTATGTTCTTTTCGTATCTTTAAAACACACATTAATGTCCACGGAGAAAGCCGCACAGAGTATTCAAACTTAAAACATTATAGTCACTGGCGTCGACCTTACGTAAACAGATTGAGAATACCAGGTTTCAAATAACAGGATGAAAAGGAGCTTATGTAGCCAGTAGTGGCACAGGAACTTACGTATGAGATCGGTACAATATGTATATGTAAGCAGTAAAACAATTGACTAGGAATCAAACAGTGTCCGTAATCCATTACACTTGTGTAATACATTGGATACGACTAATAATTATAATCGGTGGGATCGTGATCGTGGGATTATTTGCAGAATGGTCTTAAAGGTAAATGTCAGAGATGATATGGCAATTACACCCAAGATTTCCATGGATTGAGACACAGCAAAGGGAGCCAAAAGGATCACACACCCATTGCTTGGGATCGTGGTTGACGGTTACATATCTCTGCAAAACTATGCATAATACTTCCTTAGGTCGCCCTAGGCAAGCTTAGAAGAACACATTGAAGCGCTGTGCGAAGGTCGGCACAGTTCAACCGCCTACCATTACTTTCCCCGTGTTAAATATGGCCGCCGTAGCGAGCAAAGATGGCCTCAGATCGATTCGAGCCCCATTTAAAGCATGTTCAGGACAAAATAAGAAGGAAGTTGGCATAAATTTAGCCGGCTACGACTATACCCAAGATTTGGGTGCGTGGTTCTTTCCATTCTGACGAGTTACTAGTACCTGTCTAGGCCTAGAACAATGTAAGTTTGGCTACAATCGTGAGACTCTCCTTAAATAATTGCTGCTTCACACGGTGTTTTATTCCATATATGTATAACACTACATCAGGGTCAGTAGTAAATAAAATACTCCGAAAATTCAATTAAAAAAGTGATTAAAATAAATGCATTAATATCTATTGTTCATAGAGAGCAGAGACGTATGGAAAATGCTCAAAGGCAGCTGTGTTATTAAATTATCAAAAAGAATACCTCGGATACAATTACAAATAAATTAAAAAGTTGAAGAGTTGAACTCAAAGTCATTGTGTTGTCACCGGTGAAGGGATTTCACAAGTAGGGCTGCCAGCCAGGAAAGAGCCGGCTCAGGCGCTCCACGTCCATTGCACGCTGAATGAGGAGTGAGACGTGACCAGAGACGCTCAGCGTTGAGCCCGATGAGACTCCTTCCTCTACCCCAATCAGTTTCTGCTTCAATCGGAGCAAAACCCGAGCTGCCGAGTTATTTCTCTCTGGAAAATTCAATTTTTATCAATGTAATGTAAACGATCTTTCAGAAGATTTAGAACGGAGAAAGGAGAATGAATTTATATTTAATACCCTCACCTTTCGGAGGATCCTCCGCCTGCGTGTCAGCCAATCCAATTGATATTTTCCGACCTCGTGCCACGGAGTCACCGGGTTGGACTTTCTGAACCCGATCCGCAGACAGGGTCCAAATGTACAATGGGTCATAGAGCAGGACCTCTAGGATGGTAAGAATGATTTCAGAATTCTTCCGAAGAACTTCGAGGGTCATTTCGCAAGACCGACGGAAATCTCCTTCAACCCCGCACACTCCCATCCCGTCTACAACGTCTCGGCTCAGACGGAAGGGAATGGTTTCAGGGGTCGGTAAAATTCTGCCCTGCTCAAAGGCAACACCTGCAAAAGGACAAAAATTCGTTGCAAAATTAAATCCACAGTAGAGTGTAGAGTATAACAACAATTTCAGTTATTCGTTTTAAACTAAAACAAAAACCCGTACCCAAATCAATGTGAATCAGCTCAGCCGTGTTCTTATCAACAAGGATGTTCAACACATGTCGATCTCCGAGTCCAAGAACGTACCCGACCATAGATGAAGTAGCAACACTAAATTCCAATGAATTATTTCCTTAAAGCGTTAAACTACTAATTGGCTAGCTACGGGAAGAACGTTCTTACCTTCGCGTGTAAGCCAATTTGCGTTCAAAAAATGTGCCTGCGTCTTTAAAATTCTCGAAGAAGAAGTGTCGAAAGACTGGCTTGAAATTGTTGCATATCTCCATAAAGGCTTCCAGCTTCTTTGAATTGTTTCCGCTGTCCTTAACGTCCTGTATTATTTTGTGCCAATTTAAAAGACAAAACAATTTATTTTAACTTTGTTAAATGACGCTGAGTGAAAAGCAAATATTCTTACCAGCAGCATCTTCCGGCACTGTTGAGGTGTATAATCCTGAACACGATAGCGACGATGGGCCCCTGGATTCTGGGCCGCAGTCGAAGTACTTCCAATCAAGTAATCACCAAAAGTTTGAGTATTTTCGCACCATTCAATAATTCCGCTCCGCTGGGAGAGCGGAACTACTTTGTATGTACGAATTTGGAGCCTTCTTGCCTTGGTCTGTGGCTCGGCCAACAGAAGCTTGTTCAAGACTGCAAAAACTTGCTGCATAATTGCGTCCTGGCGTAGGTCATCTTGACCCTGATTAAAATCAATGGCATATTTATATCTGTGCATTCAATGCAATAATTCTTGAAGAATTATATATTTACGAATTATTTGCTTACTTTCAGAAGCATATTATGCGTCAGACCATCTGTTCCAATACAAGAGATTCTCTTCGGGGAATTGATTCCGCCCACCATGACGTATTCAGAACTGAACGAGTGGATTCCTACAAGTAGTTGAATTTACTCTAAATGTGTCTAAATAAACTCTCAAGGTGCTAAATTTTTAATTGCAACATACCAATGACAAAGTCTTTGTATTTCGAATGCTGATTTACGGCTATGGAAGTTGTCGGAATAGGGACAATGTCGATCCCTTTGAGCTTCCGGATGAGCGCCGTGGACGAAATCTCACGGCGGGTCTTGTCCGTATTTTTGGTTTCCTGGACATTAGCCAAGCTAATGAGGGCATTCCAGACCTGCTCCATTTTCACCGTTAGACTGCTGACCGCTGGTATCTTCTTGAGCGACTCAACGAGGCGCCTTGCAGACATCACTCGGTCATTCTAGAAGTAAATGCAAATAGGGAATGAGCAGGCTTCTATTAAGATAAACAATTGCTTCCTTAAAGTTCCTCACCTCTACGGGCTTCTTACTCGTTCCGACCCGATTAAAGTCCTTGTCTTTATGCATTAGAGCCTGGGCTAGGAGTACAGGCAGCGTATGGTAAGGATGATCCTCGGCACACTTCAGCAGAATGGCATTAAGGGCCTCTCCGACCGACATTGTCTTCGTTCCTAGTCGAGCACAGAGCTGGTGGAGCACAATCACATATTTGTACGAAGGGAGCTTCTCTTCTCCCACGATTCGTGTTGTCTCTGCAATATGCGTATTGTCCAGCCAAAGTCCAATCTAAATTAGATGCAGAAAAATACGATATCATGATATCAATGTACTCGCAAATACATACGTAGAAGCACATGAAACCAGTATGGAGGGTGGTACCACTCACGGCTCTGAAAACGAGTAGGTCACTTTGCGCAGAATACTTAATCCCACGAAGGTAGTGCGTAAGGGCATAGATCAGGAACCTTTTCGACTCACTGTACGTCGTTGCAATTTCCTGACTATCAAGCTGGATCTGCTTCTGAAGGATAGCCACCGACTTCTTTGCATCGGAATCATTGGACGTCTTCAATTGATCGTACTCTTGTTTAGCCTACAGAAACCGGGTTAAGATAAATGTGCAAGCCTCATTAGGACTTAGGACACATAACACAACTCAAAACATATTGCTAGAATAAGCGCCATTTATCTCAGTACCATTTCAAGGGTCCGAACTTTCTCCTGAAACATGTCCGACTTGACGTAACTTGAACTGTTTTGATACAATGAGTCAGCATATCTGCAAGAAATCAAAATATTTTAAGACCGAGCTCTCCTAATGCATAATCTAGAATAGAATTTAGTGCATGACTAACTTTGCAAGCGTAATGTGAGCCTGTGAGATGTCCACACTCGTCCCAAAAGCCTTCTTACTCTCATAGAGTTTGACACTCTGGAAGAAGTATTGGTCCAAAATGACATTTGGTCTCTCTCCCTTGGTCACGCTCATCCACTCTCCGTACAGAAGGAGTGAAGGTGCGTACAAGTCCGTCCCAATGTCAGAAGTAGTTTTCTGAATTACTCTTCCCAGGATGAGGAGAGCAATATCCTCTTGTCCTCGTGCCCAGTGGTTCTTGGCCACTTCTAACTCCTTTCTCGGTACTTTCGAGCGCCCAATTATTTTGGCGGTACAGCTTTCAGCGAGCTCAAAACGGCCGCACTCTCTAGCTTTGGTTAGCAACTGGAACATGCAGTCATCGTAGGAACTGACAATACTTGGAGTATTCTTATCTTCGTCAAAGGACTTAAGTAAAATACTGCGAAGAGTTAGAATCTGCTCTTGAAACTTGAGGTCACTCCAGCCAAGTTTATCCTGAACCTTCCAATTACTGAGCAGCTGCTCCACCGGCTCACCGGACTCTTGAATTGAAAAGAAGTCCTCAATGATTCGGAACATTTGGAACTGGGTTAGAAATGCGTAGATGTTCTCTGAACTCTCGAGTGAGGCGTGTTTGAAGTCCCTTACAATACTTTTGAAACCCCTGATAAAACGATCATTTACCATTATTATTAAGAGCCTAATAGTTTATACTACGCAAAATGCTAGACTATCCTTACGCTCTGATACTCTCAGCATGATTGAAACGGTCTTTGGTGAGCCAGCTCTGAATGCTCTCATATATGGACCTCTGGACAATTGGACACGTTGTGAGGTCTTCGGATATACTTGAATCCTTAACGTAAGAAGCCTTGTCACAGTTCAGGTCCCACTTCGACAGTCTCCAGCCACACTCATACTGAATTTCGGACAAGTCTGACTCCAGTCTCCCTTGCATACTTTCATAGCCTTGCAAGTATGTCCAGAGAGAATCCAGGAGCCCGAGTTCCTTGAGCGAGACACATACACCATATTGGGAATTATGTCTGTTGCTGGTATCAGCATCAAAGGCAGAGAGGGACCGATTCCACTGATTCATTTGTTGTAGGTGCTGAATGTTACTGTGGAAGTCCGCATAGCGGGCTGAGCCACAACCGTACACTGCGTCCGGCTCCCCGATACTTGTATATGCCTGGAAATTGTTCCAATTAATACATTACTTTCTATTTAAAATGTTAGCCGATTAAATTGTATTTTATTTAGTAAAAATTATCTACAATTCTAGCTTACTTTTAACAGTAACTTTTCAATATCTGCCGCCTGATTCCGAAATCTTGGATACAACGACGCTCCGTACGAGCTGGACTGACTCGCCGCTGCAGTATTTGGTCTGCCATCGTCCTTCGACCTAATATTGACAAAAATTAAACATGCTACCAATTTCTTTAATAAATTTTTCAAGCCTTTTTTTTATTGCACACCTCGCCTAAAGTGTAATGCACATGAACTTACGCATAAGCATATATTTCGGAATATAGGATAGATGTCAGGTAGGCCCCACAAAATTGAGCTCCTTTGGCTAAATCCAAATAGTTTACATCCAACCAGAAATTATCTTCCCAAGGCGTCCTTTAAAAAGTTACATATAAATAAATATAATACACGAATAAAAAGTGCATGTAAATTTTTTTTTTAATACGGTATAAAAAAGCTGCGTACTTTTTAGCTCCAGCAAGTTCGTCTGGAATAGTGTGCAGCCTTAAAAAATGGATGACACGCAGAAGACATCTGAGGGCTAGCTTATTCATATAGATTGAGCATTGCTCAGCCTCCTCGCCTGTAAAATAATTAAAACTTTGACTCATAAGCACATACAAAAACTGTGCTACATATTACTTACTGTATTGAGGAGTATCATAGTGACTGGGCTGGCTTGAGCTCTGTCGATGCGTATTAAAGTTACTAAAGAACTTGGTCACGTAGCCGGAGAGGAGCTTTCGAATAATTGGATTATTCCGACTAGACGTAAGGCAGGCGTATACAACAAAGGGAAGAACCTCCTCGGCAAAATTGAGCTAGTAAATCAACAATACAATAATAGAGATCAGAAATGGAAAATCCGAATTATATATCAAACAATTGGGGTAAAATAATTAGACACTTACCTTAAGACGACACAGTGGTAGAAGCCTATGAAGAAACGAGCCTTCTGGGCGCATGGAAGCAATGAGATTACACGTAAGCTCAGTAACCCATACAGCATAACTGATGTACTCCTTCGCGTCTATGCCGCTTAGCTGAGTTTCTAGAATGGTTGGACTACAGCAAGTAACGACTGCATTCACTGTGGGCTCTGTACAAACGAACGGAGAAAGTATGGTTGCAACTCTGGGATTCTTTTCTCTTAAATCTGTAACGGCGGTAGAGCACTCTGTGATTCGGAGAAGGGACTCCAGAACGGCTCCAGTTGTCGACACAAGATTAATATCGTCACTTATCAAGTATTCGGCTATTGACTCAATGATAGACTGCATGGCAGTAGCCGCGGAGGAAATAATCTGCTTTCGGCCATACTGTGGCAATACAAGGACTGAGAGGTCGATAGGCCCAACCTCGCCCAAGCACCGGCACGCCTCCAAGATTATCTGCGAATCGTAAAACAGAATAAACAAATCCGTGCAAGGCTGAATACAAATATTATAAAATACTTAATTTGTTAATTTGCAGTACTAGGACATACCTCTTCATCTTGAGAACTAATTATGACCCCAATCAGCATCTGAATAAGATTATGAATAATGTCCTCTGAGCACTCATCCGAAAACTTCTTCCCAGCCATCACCTTCACTAATACTTCCAGGTCAAACTTTCGCTGTGAGAGGAGCTGCTTCAAGAAGCAGAGCCTTTCCATTGTGCAAGTTCCATGACTGTGTGGAGAATTCATTTGGTCTAGGCAGTTCTGGAGCTCCTTGTCCAAAGTCCACTCGCTTCGATGGGGTCCGTACTTGTAATCCGCATGAATTTCTTTGTACTCAGCGAAGGCGTCAATCTCTGACGGGAAGGGATCCAAGGACATAACACATTTGGAGAATGTTAACCCTGACACCTTGAGCAGAAAATCTAGGACTTTCGTTACTGCTGGCGTCAATTCCGGCGTCTTCACTGCCACCCCAATGAGCTGACTAACAATTGGGCGGTAGTGGTTTGACATTTCTTCTTGCGAGAGTCTTGTGAGGGCCTCCACGAATTCTGACAAGGCACATATTACAGCTCGCGTGAAAGAAGCAGCCAGACCCGACTCCTGCGTCTGAGACAGGAGCCTCAGGTAGGAGTAGACTGTAAATTGACAGACATATTCCTTCATTTCAGCAAACCGTTCTCTGGACTCTGAGAGCAGGAGCCGGATGGCGAGGGAGAAATGATGGAGTCGCCAAAATTTTTCCAAGTAGTCATGAGCCTCGTGGATTCGCTGGACGAGCGTAAGGAGGATGTTATAGACACGCTTTGGTGAAACTTGGATCAGGTAGCCAAGGACCGTGTGAACTTTGAACGGCAGGCATTCTTTTAAATACTCCAGGCCCGCTTCAATTGTTGCTTCGTCATAGTGGGGCGGCTCGGGTTCAGGGAGTCGAACTTCCGGACAGTCCCAAGTTTCAGTTATGGTTGGGTCGAAGGCTAGGCTAATCACGTTCAGCACAATGTCACCGAGGCTGGCCACCGTTTGGGTATGTGTGTCAGCCAAGGACTTCCCGCCAAAAATTTTAATGAGCCTAGTTTGGGACTGAAGGAAAATGCTGTGCTGCTTGATCAGGGAAAGGGAAGTGTCGCCGCGTCTTACAGTGGTCCCAAGGCCAACACAGAGGCGACCCATTATCATTCCGTAACACTCCTAAAGAAGAAGGCCGTATTCGTATCCACAAACATGAATTTTTACTATTCCCAGAATTGTACAACATACCTTGACCAAATCAATCACAGACACGCCCAGAATATTGGCAAATGCTTGTAGAAATTGAGTATTGTCCCCTTCGCAGAACAGGAAGCATTGAAAGCCAATCTCACGCTTGAACTTTACGAAAAATTCTTCTTTTGCTCCACATGCAAAGAATTGGAACGGAATGCTCTAAATTCATCATTACAATATTAGTTACCTGAAGAAAGCTACATAAAAGCATGGAATCATGAAATTGCTTACGTCGATCTCATACTTCAATTTGAACCATTTCTCCAGAACATAGAGAATATGGCAAATCATGGTCCTCGTTGAGTCATCGTTTGCATATTGGAGAGCACGACTAGTCAAAGACACTGAAATATTCTTCACCTTCACCATTAGAAAGAGACAAAACAGCGCCCGCTTCTGATTGATAGGATAGATTGGGATTATTCGGGTAAGGCATGAGAGGACCGTTGCAGTTCGATTCACTGTCTCCTCTTCAACTTCAACCTCATCTAGTGCAGGCTAGAAAAAATTGGTCGAAAAGAAAATGTACGCTAAATAACATTGTGGTTAGACCGAAATACTGATTGATCTATAACCTTGTTTACTGGTACACTGTAAACTTCCAAGAGGGTAGTGTAGACCTCTTCATAGATCTCCTTTCTTCGAGCAGAGGCTGCAACGATAGAGCCGTCTGGGAAGCGCTGTTGTAGGTTCGGATGAGGGTACAGACAATCCGATTCAAAAATATCACAGAAGAAATTGACAGCCAGAATTCGAACTTGCTGGCTCTGGCTCTTCAAATATTCGTGCAAGTTGAGAAAAACGGATCTCACAGAGCCGTCCCGCTGGTTTACAACGGTCCACTGGAACCACGGGTCGTTCTGCAAATATAGTAAAGTAACCCTACATCAATCAAATAAGCCAGAGCGGACAGCAGATTAACCTTTCCCTGTCGGGCACGCATATGTGCGTCATGTCCTTCTAAATACAAGTACAAGTACATATTATGTGTAGGGAAAGTTAAATTCGCGAATGTTAAGGCGACTGTCGTACCCTTGCATAGGCGGACAAAGTGTTGAAAGCTGCCTTGATGACTCTGATCCCAGCCGAACTATGGAGTTTATTAATAAGGCCCCCCACAAGAATCATACAGTAGTGATGAGAATCTACGGTATCACTTTCTCGGGCGATCATTGGTCCAATTTCTAAAGGATACATAATTTAAGTCAAATCTTACTATCAGTATGATATCAATTACTAATTGACGCTTAAAAAATTGGTGCTTACTTGTAAATATGTCCCACAGCCGAGCGGCACAATCCATGTTGGGACTATAATGGCGACAAAGGGATTGCAAAATCAAGGTGATGTTTTTATGGAGTGGACGAATTGTCGAGAATTCTGGAATCATCCGGACGACAAGCTCTTCACACTAAAGGTAAATATTACTATTTACAATGAAATACAGTTTCCCGTCAAAATTAGCGAACCGAGAAAAAAACTTACCACGTCAAAATGGAACTGAATTATCACATTGAGGTGCTTCTCCCCAATATCTAGACAATTTTGAATTAGCTCCGCCAGGAGTTCCTGCTTGTGCTCTGAAAACGACATGTTCATCAATTAGTCAAGCTAAAAGGCCGTGCGTTGAAGAATACTTTCCTCCACGTACCAGAAAGCAACGCAAAGTCTATCAGACAACGCAGAGCCTCCATTGAGCCTAGCTCCGCAAAACGTTGCTGTGACATTGCCCCGTCACCAGATAGATCCGATAGCCGAGTTTGTGCCTGAAAGGACTTGAATAAGTCCTTCCCTGGTGAGACCTGACTCCCTTGAGAATTTGACAAAGGCCGATTTTTCGTTCCTGTAAATTTGGGACAGTCGAATAGTACAAAGTAAATAAGTTGAGTTGATAAGGTACTAACTAAGGATTGCCCTTACTTGGAAGACCATTCTGAAACGTGTTTCTCCAGAAGTCTCTAATTTTTTGTGGATACTGTTTCGAAACTTCCTGCTTGACTTTGTCACACAAGTGTTCACTTGAGAGCAAGGCTCTCATGACTTGAACGAGGGAGTGAGACTCGACCCTCGTGACTTCAGTTTGACTCAAGTACTCAGACACTATATTTATGTATCTGTGGAAGGCTTTCTCAAATAACTCCGTTAAATGGGATTTGAAGTCTTGGTTCTCCCGTACGACCAGCTTGTGCTTCTCAATTAAGTTATAAATGCTGATGAGAATATTGATACGGTACTGTAATTGACAGAGCTTCCGAATAAAGTCCGGACTCTTTATATCAATTGGAGGCAATTGATGGAAATCATGTTGGAGGCATTCTAGTAACTGGATTCCAGCAACTGGAACCAGAGTAAAAGGCTCCTTCCTCTTCGCGTCAACTTTCTTCAGTGGTAGAAGTTTCTGCTTGCTCGGGGAACGGACGAAGCAGGCTTTGAGAAGGGACTCTTCAAAATCGTCATACTTAACCTCAAACCGCTGCCGAATTACAAAATCTGCCTCATTGGAAAACTCAGTTTGAATTAGAAGATGAGAATGATTAACGATAAGAGAAGAGAGGAGGACGGCGAGATGAGTCTCACTATATGGTGTACATTTATCCATCACAGACGTTACAAGCCATTTTATGAGAGCATGTCTTGGGCAGGACTTGCTTGAATGTTCCAACAACGGATGTGCTCGAGTTATTGGAGAACTGGTGACATACTGTGGAAGCGTACATCGCACCAAATACTCGGAAAGCAGAAGAAGGCTCGCATGCGTCGGCGTTATTGAGCTGTTGACGTAGAGGAGTAATAATGCGTTAAGGTTCGGTGGCTTGATCTCAATTAGGAGGACTCGGAGAAACTCCAGGGCCTCTGGTTTGGCTTCATTTACGGTTAAGGACCTGAAAGGAAGAAGTGACGCAAATTTAAGATTGCCACTTCCCACCTAATAACCAAAACTCGAACATCACTACGACTCACTTAATTGCAATGTCCCAGACGTGGTCCCAGGAGCTGGACCTTTCAGTCAGTACTCGTCTCATGAGTAAATGCTTCTCGCAGTTAAGCAAGGATCGGAGAAAGGAGTAAACTTCTTCTCGCACAACAAATGTTGAGTTAAGAAGGGTTAATCCCATTTTAAATAGCTTCTCAACATTAGAACTCGTTTCGACCATGTCTGGACACGCGTCCAGTACTGCTCTGATGTACTGCAACCTGTTACGGAACAGAACAGATTGGATTTTATTAATACTCTTAAACTGCTTAGCTTACATTTTACATTAAGTATATTGCTCCAGAAACCAAACATTCGGTAAACGGTCACATTGAATACGAGTTGGCGAATAAAAATGCCCAGATTTGGCAAAAGTTCACTCATTACCAAACAATCAGAGTTTCAGATGGCTGTAAATGCGTTGTGTCATTAAGGATGGACTGGAATGATTTGAAGACCATTTGCCTCTTACTGGGTGGAAATCCATCACCAGACACTGACCCGTCAGATCTCAAGGCTCTGTCATGGACCTTTAGAAATGATGACGTTGAAGGTTAATTAGAGGTTAATATTAATGAATCCGACGACTAAAATAAACACGATTCAATTGTTCTACTTCAAATGATTATTTTGTTACTTGTCGGGTCGACTTCACAGCGAGCGTAAGTAAATTATGGGAAATTGTCACACTTGTACTATAACCACTCCTTTTGGCAATCTCCTCAATTGCATCAGTGGCAAAGGAATAAATCCGTACGATGGCCTCCGACCACTTCGCAGCATCTCCAGCCAAATACGCATACGAAGATGAGTCAACGTCGCAAGGGTTATGAAGCTTCATCTGAATTAGGAATAGCTCCACCGTCGATTCCTGAAATTAGAAGTTGATAAGCCATTATACGAATATTCTTATACCAAATATCCACCGATTAAAAACACTTAAAGGTTATACTTAGTTAAATTACCATGTTATAGTTTTTAGACTCGTATTGCGACAGAATGTGCGGAATCATTGTCTCTCCTAAGATGCATAGGTTTCTTCTGAACTCAATGGCATTCTTGAAGTGCGAACAAAGTAAGCTCATAATTACAATTCAGATTTCATTTTAACGAAATAAGCAATACATACTCAACATACAAGGCAATCAAATTCTTACATGTTGGCACAGAAGAACGGCACCTTTTACAGTGAACGGATCCATATAATTTGCAAGGAAGAACTTCAATATTCTATAAATCATGATAAGGCTAAATATAATTTGTACATTACATAGAACATTACAAACTTTACTAAATCCTGTCATCCACGTGCCTAGCTTACTTATTTCGGATAACAGGAATCATCTCAGGGTAATTAGAACCATGTACAATGGCAAGGTTCAAATAATCCATAATTGCCGTTTTCGGACTGTTTGGTTTTAGGTAGATATCAAATAAGACCTCAATTATTCCTGAAAGACAATATCATGTAGAAGATTAAACATTGCTGAAGAGATAGCAGTTTCATGATACAAGGATTGTTAGAAATGGATTGTTATCTTACTTTCCCAGTGGCTTTTAGTTATAAGAGAAAGGTACAATTTTACTGACAGAACACTTTTCAGAATTTGACAGGAAGTAGACCCAATGGAGCTTAGCAACGCAAGGGGATTGTCAGGATTCCGTTCCCCTTCCAGTCTTGATATTGCAAATCCCAGTATAGTATTGACTGGCAAGTATGGTCGACCTGAGTATTAAGTACACGAGAGATTAGCAGGCCTTATTAACGACGAACCTGTGTAAGGTGTAAGCAATGCAAAAGTCTAATGTTATAAGCTAACACTTACTCAAGTTTGCCTTTTTTACGACATCCTCGTAAGCAGTGAGCGGATATGTATTGCGCTTCTTTTTACCAAGTTCCTGAAAGAAAGTAACGGATAACACACAACACACCGTACACTTTCGCTTGCCATATAACGTAGTACGTAATGCCGTACTAATATTGCTGGAACTGGGTTAACCTAAATTGTGACGATATTGCAATTGTATCCCAGAAATGTACAGCTGCGCTAACCTGTTCCACATAGGCCTGCATTCCCTTCAAGACATCTCCCCAGGTAAGGGGACCAGAACGACTCGATTTAGGGTTTGGAGAAACTAGCGAGTTTCTGTTTAACACTTTAACCACCCAATCATCTTCTATAGCAGATTTCACCATTTCCGCTCCATCCTTTGTTAAAAAGTTGAAAGCTGTATTAATTATACATAATATTTCGGTATTTTCTGTTTTCTGTGAGCTTAACTCCAGTTTCAACTGATATATGCCCTAGCGAACTATGACATATGAATATGAACACATAAAAATACCTTCCGATCGGTGACTTTCTTGGCGTTAGTTATGAGCCCTAAACCCTGGACAAGAAGGCTCATTCCATCATTTACACTTTCTTGACTGGAAACTTCCATGTCCATAGAAATTCGGCTACAGTTCAGCACACTATCTTTCGAAATTGCAATCTTGAGACCGAACTCTTGTAAGTCTCTTCCGCCTTCAGTGTCAGCCAAATAAACGCTTAGGTGCACATATGTAGAATTCGACTAAAATCAATCGTCATCCACCTTATTTCTTGAAGTAGAACGTAGAACATAGAACGGCTGATGATAAACTTAGATAAACCGGTAGGAAAACATAACATCTCACATTTTATCGAATCTAAATTGAAGAAAATATAAATTAATATTCAATAACTTAGAAATCAAGCTACATATCTGTTTCATACAATGAACACCTCCACCCGGAACAAAATGTACCTGCGTGCTGGTGGTTTTTTACTTCTCTGGGTCAGTTGTCACTGGGGGCTGCTGGAACCCTTGACTTGCATTTTATATGGCTAATTAAGACAGTCCAATGCTTTGTAATTTGGTCACATAAAATAATCAAGCAATCGTCAATCGCTATAGTCAATCGGGCACTCAGAATCAGCACTCGGAAAATCGATCGGGCTATAACGCACCAGCTTTTACAAACCACATGGCCAGTTATGCTATTTAGCTTAGCACAGTCCTTCTAGCTAATTCAAGCTTAATTTCCACTTGGACAGATTTTGAATTTATTGTAAGAAATAATTACTTTACCTTCCAAATTAAAATTCCAGAAACAAAGCACCCTACCGGTTACCGGTGAAAGTTGAATTCAAAATAAAGGTGGTTACTTTTAGTTCACCCTGCCAAACCCTGGATAAAGAAAACCAGAAGAGGGAAACGAAGAGTTTGTCTCCAAGACTTCAATCTACATATGTATGATGTCTATGTATGTATGTAGTATTTAATTTAGAAATTGATTTCTATTCTACACAACACATTAAAGATAAATTGCACCATTTGAATGAATATAAAATTATGTTGTAGCTATAGACGGTAATAAATCAAGGTTGTAGGCGTTCAAAGATGTTGACCTAGCATGAACTTTTAATTACGAATTACTTAATCAAACCCTCGAGTGAAAGGGGGTGTTACGCTATGTAAAGAAAGTTCATTATGAGTAGGTAATCTGACTAGTGATTAAGAATCTGAATTCTGAAAACATTTGCCTCGTTATTTCAAAATTCGCGTTTAAAAAGTCTAGTTATTGTCGCAAAGTATTTCGACATAATGCTCGTAAGGCAAGCAATAAGTGGTAAAGCAAAAGCTGAACCAAGGACCACGTGGTCTGCTCTGTGAGAAGAATGGCGAGAAAATTCAAAATTGGGGCTCAAGACCATCGGAGGGAAGAAAGTTCGGAATTTCAGAAAACCCAGTTAGACTTTTAAAATTAAGAATCCGAGAGGACCCGGGTCAGGATGCTGAGTTTCGTGACGAAGGGGAGCAACCTGTCCCCGTATATGAAGAGCACGACCACAGTCGTGAACAGCCTGAAGCCGGTCCTGGGCGAGGTAGCCGTTCTGCCGAAGCCACCGCTCGTTGTGTACAATCCTGCCGGGGGCCCGACGACCAGGTTGACTGGAGACACGCTCCGACTTGGAGCACCAAGGTCAGGGGCCGTCCGAATGACGACCGGTGTCCTGACTGCCTCCTCTGTTCGTTATGCCCATACTGACATCCGGGTCCCAGACTTCTCAGACTACAGGCGATCCTCGGTCAAGGACCACAAGGCCGTCAATCGGGATTCTCAACCCGCTCGAAATACTTTTAGCTACTTGATCGTCGGGGGTACGAGCTCATTTTTTAGTTGTAGTTTGTAGTCAGTTAAAGCTATCCTGTAGTTTATTAGTAGTCAAACGTCAAACGTAATGTGGAAGGAATTGCGCGTAGGTAGCGTGTAATCAATGATCAGACGCAAAACGTAACACAGTACATCTGCGTTTTGTTAAGGCGGTGCTGTGGTTGGTGCGTATTCTGCCAAAACGATCGTCACACAGTTGGTGAGCAGTATGAGTGCGTCAGCTGACGTCTTGGCGTTGGCCAAGATTGAGGTCAAGTTAGGAGATATTCCTGAGGGCAAGAATGTTACCTTTAAGTGGAGAGGGAAGCCACTTTTCATCCGACACCGGTGAGCGGTCAATGGGTCAAAATATATTACCTTTATCTAACCCTACTAAATAGAATTCAACAATGATAATGGTGTTTTGTGTTTTTGGCAGAACTGCTGAGGAAATTGATACGGAGAGCAAAGTTGACGTGAGCACGTTGCGGGATCCTCAGACTGACGCCGAGCGAGTAAAGAAGCCGGAATGGCTGGTCCTCCTTGGAGTCTGTACTCATTTGGGTTGTGTGCCCATTGCTAATTCGGGTTAGTGAAGTATACGATATTTTATTTAACCAATGAACCTCATTAACATTTGATCATTTTACATCGATACGTGCTCTTAAGCTCGAAAAGGTTTAATTTATTAAAATTAAACTGGGTCTACAATAAATACTTGCAGGTGATTTTGGAGGCTACTACTGCCCGTGCCATGGATCCCATTATGATGCTTCCGGACGTATTCGCAAAGGGCCGGCCCCCTTGAACCTGGAAGTCCCAGAGTACGAGTTCCCTGATGAAACAACACTCATCGTGGGTTAGTCAGTCCGTGAAAAAATCCGAGTCAAGTATAATTGTACACTGCGTCACTAGTTGTACATAGTAGCTGAACATAAATACCACATACAAATTAATTTCTTTCCTATTGGCAAACTAATTCTGTTTACAAGAATGAAAAATTCCCAACTCAGCCCGTCGTCGTGAAATAAAGAACCGTGAAACGTAGTTGAGTGTCCACTGGAAACTTTTATTTGAGATTCACTTAAGTATTACCTTAGTCTCGTATTACTGTAAACTCAAACTTAATATTCTCTCATTAAGTCTAGCTAAATTAGTCAGAAATACGATTCATAAAAACGGAAATGACTTCGGAACGTTTTAATTCAAGACAAGAAAGAAGAACAATTGTAACAAGAGTTCGTATTTTATTAATATGGCATAAAGTAAGGGCGGAACCTAAATAGTAGCTATTATGGTTTGGGTTTGAGAGGTAGTTCTTGGTAGTTTACTCTGTTAAACGGCTAACAAGGTATTTTGTATACGTGTAGTATTCTGTATTCTAAATAGTGTTAAGTAGACATCTCGAGGTACTCTATCATATTTGTAAGTAGTTAAGGTGGGTAAGTAGACGCCATTCACAGTTACTTGTCTCATTTTAAACGCTTCATGCCCTAACTCAGGTAATACACTTGTCACCTGGATTTATTTGTAGCTTTGGTCAAGAGTGCGCTTCTTTCGTATTGTATCGCCGTATATCAGGTCCAGATCCACCTGAGCCTGAGCCTTGGGGTAATTAAACCATGTAGTTTCTTGCATAGTATATTGACCATGTCCGCGCCTCGGGTCAACTCAAATGAAAAGGTTAGAAATATAGTTGTATTTCTCCATGCCGTTCATACGTATCTACACAGTTTAATCTTATAGTATAGCACATTACATTGATTTTTTAGGAGGCTGCCGGCGGGTTTGGGAATGATTCACATGCAAGTCCACCATTTATACTAATTAACTATTGTACATGCTACTAATTACAATACCACACAGAAACTATATAAAAGACGCGAATGAATGACTAGTTGGCTTAATAAGTCCAAGTACGGAATTAGGCATAGCTTAGGCCCTATACTAATTGGATTAGACTAAATAGTACTTTAGTATGACGGAACACATTCGACCCTCAATACAAGTATCATAACGCTTATAGTAGGCACTGGCACATAAATCTGAGACAGGAATGATCTTTACAACAAGAATGGCGGCTCTCCCTTTACACACTTCACAACCAATTTACATGCAACTGTACAGGAAACAATTATTAATCTCATTTAGCTCTGAACTCATTGTTGGGATTGGGACTGGGAGGTAGGAGCATGCTGGAGTAAGCGTGGAATAATGCTTCACTTTCCGTGAAATATAAAGAATTTCAAAAGGCTAAGACATCGGCAGAGCTATTTTAAATCCATCTTTCAAAAAAATCTCTGCGTCCCAACCAGGTTCTACAACGTTAAAGTTAAAGCACCGTTTTTCTCTTGCCGAGGAAAACTTTAAATGCAATCCATTAAATGCTTATTACAGAGCACAACTTGTCCTTCACACCTAGTAGCTACGCTTGACTCAATACTGATACAAGGTAATTGTAAATTCGATTGTCCTTCTCATAGTACGATCCCTTCTTAGATGGATAAATAGTATTGTGTACTGTATCTAAATATGACTTTGTGACAGCTTATTATTCGTAAGGTTGACATAATACTCGGATTTTAGTTTTCAAGGGTTAAATCTTTATAAGGTAGTTAGTCCTAGTCGTGGGAATTGTGCCGAATTAATTGCTATCTCCGGAGCTCAATTGGGCCATATTCTGAAGTAAATAGCATAACGGATCATACTTCTCCCTCATCATCATCATTGAGTTCCTACACAAATACTTCTATCATTAGCTATGAGCTATGAGTCACGGTTGAATTAAAAGAAAAGAAAATCGAGCCATGCACTCTTCCAGTTAATACTTTGCTATGCATACTAATAATTCAACTGTGTCCCATAGTGGATTACTAAAACCATTGACGAAGTCTAGGAAAGGAGTCAAGTATAAAAAAGAATAAATGGATGACGCTGGAGTACACAACTTTGGTTCCTACTACTTTGTACTTGACCACTATGTTTAGTGTACTGGTAGCTCCAGCGTCATATTATTCTTTATTATGCTGGCCTTCTTGGCTCTCGACGAGTGAATGATTTGAAGTACCATCGCTTTACAGTCATGGCACACCACCATCAGCGCTCCGCGGAGCCTCTCAGTCTTGTCTTCATCCTTCCCTCTCCCGAAGTTTCTTCTGAAATCAAGGACATATTTGAAATTAAATACACTATCAAGAACTGGTTCTAGAACATTTCTTTATATGGAAAATCTATGTTTCTAATTTGTTAATTTGCATAAACAAGGAAACTCAAATTATGGCAAAAACATTACTTTTCCAGTTTGTACAAAAATAGGAATGATCTCATTATACGACGTATCATTCTTGAGAAAGTATCAAGCTGAATACAAAGAGCTAGTAATTCGGATCAGTCACTGTACATTTTTCATCAGGTGCCGACTGTTTTGAACGTTTGATTTGAAATGGTAACAATCAACTAATTCCCAACTGGCGAACAGGCAAAAAAAATAAACATGATTATAAATGAAACAAAAGGCGGTTTAAATACTGTTACGAATCCCGACAAAATAGATGAGAATCCGGGGATCGCGAACTATGCCAAATACATACCTCTTAAAAGCAATGAGCCCGACTGAAATAGAATGTACTGAGGGTAGACTCCGATGGCCGCTGCTGCCGAAAGTCCCGTGCTCCGGGAGGAACTGATCCCTGTCCTCTTCATCCGTAAGGAGGCCGGGTGAGATTGACCGCTGACCTCCGCCGTCCGAGTCCGTCCCGCATGACTTTCGTGAGAGGCTTGGGGAGATCTGGCCGCTCCCGCCGCTGCTCTTCCTGCCCGCCGAGTTATTATTGACGCTGGGGGCATTTGTGGGCGTGAGGCTCCCTCTTGTATTTGGGGTGAGGCTCTTTGTTGAGCCGGGCAGGTCCTTCTCTTCCTCCCGCGGTGAGATGTTGGGACTCAGGGTTGACACTGGAACCTGGTTAAACTGCTCCGTGGGAATCCTCATCTAATCAGAATGAAGACACATTACTACGGCCCGGAAAGGAGCTTGGTCATGAATTTGAATTAAGTCCCTGCTCTTTGAGAACGGTCCCCCATAAAATTAGGCCTTATGAATTCCGTACCTTTGAGCAGCACTTCGTGCAGACTGTCCTCTTACATAATTTACACGTATTTCCCCACGGGCCGAAGATGAGGCTGAACCGAGTCTTGAGACAGAGGAAGCAAACCTGAGGAGAGAACGTCCATTAGAGAAATGCAAATGACGCCGGGTTACATTGTTAGAACTCAACCCCTCACCACACCACCCATCAACTCAAATTGAAAACAGCCATAAAAATAAAACGAAGATCCTAGTAAACTTTTAATTTAAACATCAACAAGTCAGTCACACCCTGATGAACGGGCTCGTAAAAGAGCCAGGCCACTTCCAAACAGAGAATCATTCCCAGATTTATTATTCAGGCCCAGCCCGAGTCCACAACACAATGGGAAAACATTTGACTTCGGCTCATCAAACCAAACTTAGAAATGCTACAGTGGACGGTCAGCCATAAAGATGGACATTGTAATCCTTACCTTTCCCTTCTCCACGTCATCCTTCAGACTGCACTCGAGCGGGAGGCTCTCGAGCTCCGCCTTCGTGAGTACGTTCCGGATATGAACCACTTCCTCCAAATTGAGAGACAGACACTCGATTGCCGTCTGCCAATGATTTGACTGGAAGAACTCCTCCTGCAAGGAACTCTTGGACACGGAGTGCGGCAGCTTGGCCTTCCGACGGTTCAGGATCGGAGAGGCCCGCGGCCCGTGAAGGGAACTGAAAACATTGACGGCGTTCGTGTACTCGAACGGGAACGTGATCATGGTGGAACCGTGCTCGTCCCGGACCGTTGGATTGCATATCGAGTGCCGCCTTCGCTTGTCCACCTCACCCTCCCCGTACTTTACTTCTAAGGGATCCAGAAAGCGAAATATTAAAATATGACCATCCCCAAGGGCTACGTTTTTCATATCGTAACTGAGCCTTACGGGAGGCTTTCTTGCAGGGCGTGACTGGGGTTGACTGGCTCCCTTCCGGGCAAATGTGACCAAAGAAGTCCGAGACCCCTTCCGCGGGTGACTCCTCGTCACTGTACCCGTAGTCATCGTCCGTGTCCTGGAAAACCATAAAACTCAGTGGATTAGTCCACTGCGTTTTGTCTTGGCAGGGGATGCATCCCACTAATCCTTTGTTTGTGTTGCTTATGCAGAAGAGCAGTTATGTAACCAGTCCGGTTCCCCCAGATAGCCGTCCATAAAAATAATACTCGTTACCCAGATTCCCCACTGTACAGGTAAAGTCAGAGTCCTAAAGTCGTCAATCAAGTCCCAACTATCTCCATCCATCCAACCATCCATGATGGCCTTTAGTTAGTTTAGAGTAGATAATCACAGGCCTAAGAGCGGGACTCAACATTCAACATGCTCCTTGCATCTCCTTCCATTTTCCTCAACAATTTTAATCATATGCCTTCTCCTTCCATCTAAACCCAATAAATCTTCCCTGGCATAGTTACCTGATTATATAATAAAGCTGGCTGCAAGGTGCAATTCCGGGGCTCGTGAGCAGTCTAATAGGATGGTATAAGGAAAACAAGGTTCTCTTCTTAACCCTATTTACGCCATTACGTCATAGTGAGCAAGAGGAAATACTATTACAAGCCTGACAGGCTCATGATGCTGATACTTGATCTTGCCACTTGTTGGCATCCTCTACCTGCTCCGTCTATGTTCTATGTAAATAGTTGATGCAATGTCGCAGCTAAGGAATTGACAGTCCCCTCATCCACACGCCTAATAATTCCTCAGTAACAGGTAGTGGTAACTGGAGACGTGCCAATAGACTGCCACACATCTCTCTATGACTGAAGGATCCAATTCCGACCGTAGTGGCAGTTACACAGTCACACAGTTAAGATTAGTCCACGCCAGTTGTCATTGAGGAACACCCAATCAACCACAAGTCCTAAAACGGGAGTAACCAAGGACCCCGTCATTAACGCATGCATAGCCATAGCCTGATTGACACAAATCATCTCCTTTCGATCCCAATCTTACGACGCTTCTATTTGCGCTGCACTCATTAACTGACAGTAAAGGCCGCACTTATGGGCACATGAAGTTGATTGGGCAGCGGCTCGTAAAACTGGGAAAAGCAATTACAAATTGTGAGGAGCTCAAGCAATGTGTGCTAAGAAGGATGAGCCGCTTGTGAGAATTGTTGAGACGGCCTTCCGCAGTGTAGGCCATAAAAGTAAAAGTGAAGACTTCTTCGTTCACTTCTATCGAGATCATGGAATGACCTTCCTCCTACACAGTGTGGAGGCGAATACCTTCACATGTTGTTGAGGCAGAAAAAAAGAATAATAAAAAATGGAGCATTCTTGTCTTGCATTGGCCTGCTGCACTGAGGCTGTCCAGTCAGCAATGGAACAAGAATCAAGGAGTTGGAAAAAGGGAGCGTGTGGACTGTGTGAGGATCCAAGTTCATAAGAGAAGACGACAGGTAAGGTAATTCAATCCGCGCCCGAAAAACTCACTCCTACCTACACAAAGTGTCTGTTGGATTAGATAGAAGGTTGTAGCTGAGGGCTGCAGGTTGAGCGTCCAGTCTCACTCAGCCCTTCGTTATAAAATTAAAATATGGTTCCCGGCCTGTCGTAGCCCTTAAGGGAAACCTCGGAACTTGATGTCTGAAGGCTTAACTGAGTTGATTTACGAGGGAATAAACGTCTGCGGCTTCATTTACGGCCAGAGTTATCGTTGGCCCCTGCTCCGCAACACTGACTTTCAGAAATAGAAATCATGGCGTCTAAATACAGTTTCTACTATTTATAATGAAAGAGCTACATATTTCTGCACTGGAATTGCAATAATATGTAGGGAAGTAGGAGTACGCATAAAAAATGACTTGCTGGGCTACGACCGAGAACAAGTAAGCTTATCTGATGAAGAAGAGGGACCAACTCTACAGGAATCTCCGGAGTATTACATATGTAACGCGTAACAAGCCACAAGCCTACAATGTTTTTTAAGAACTAAATCCTTTGAAGCATCTAAAAGTAAGTTTAATGTGCGTGTGAGCAAGTGGCTCTTGGGTAGTTCTTCCATTGCAATTCGGTCAGTCGGCCAGGAGGGAGATAAATTTAATTTAAAATCCATACAAGATGACAGGGACACTTAGAACGATTATGGGGCTGCTAATGGCGAGGAAAGTAAAATCCGGTGATGACCAGGCCCTCTAAATGCCAAAATTAATGACAGTACTTACGACAAAAATGCGGCTCTGTAAATTCAGTGTCAGTGAAGGCTCTGGCTGGGCTATTAGGCTCATTTACATACGGAGATAGAGCCCGGCTCATTTGCAACAAATAAATAAACCTTCATAGTGGCATCTGAACATTTTGCAAGGACGAATTCAAAATGTGACGACTCGTTCCAAAATGTGAGCCAAAATTCCCAAAGGCGCAGAAGAAATACTACGCAAACTTAAAAAAAATGAGAGCAAATAAGAACTCGTCATTCGTCATATTTCTCAATCTGGAATCTGAATAAGAATAAAAAACCGAGTTTGGAATTTTATCGTCATCATAAAGTATAGGCACACACACACGCCCAGCGGAAAAGACGAATAGCCTTGTTTCATAGCCGCAGAAGGAGAAAAAAGCTGGACTAGCTCACACCATAACTTGAATTGGGAAAAACGCCTTCCTTCGAGCCTAATTTACATGATGGGAGAGACAGTGTTCAGAGAGCTCATCTCCATATAACTACAATGCACATATGTAAGTCAGGAATGGTAAATGTCTTCGTCTGCGGGTCTGACATGGAGCATTTACTAGGATGCTAAACGAAGATGAGAGTTCAAACTAATTACAAACTTTGGGCAGTATAATGTAGTTGTAGGCCTGTTTCACCATTAATGGCAATCAGGGTCTCAG
>JAQFZY010000543.1:0-25609 GCA_034696285.1 Hypogastrura burkilli | reverse complement strand
GAGAATGGTCTAATCTAAATTTTGATATATCACATGATTAAATCGGACAAGAAATGGCTGTGCTATACTCTGACAACCTTAGGAGCCGACCCCACACTTTTGCCTAAAGTTGCCTCCATCTGCGGCACAACTTGCATACACTTTAAAACAATAAATAATTTTTCATCCGCCGCAAATGTCTCAATGAATATGCACTTTTTTAAAAAAAAGTTGCGGCACAACTTGCATACACTTTAAAACAATAAGGAATTTCTCATCGGCCGCTATTGTCCTAAAGTCGATGCAAATGACTACAACCCCCTAACTACTGTCATTTTGATATCTAGTTTGTCCTTTTTACAGCCCAAATAATGGATGAGATAACGGGTACTCTATTCCCGCTCCTGGACGAGCATAAGCTGAACCTTCTAAACCAGGCCGGGATCAAGACAGTGATGGGCTTCCTAGTTGAGAGCTCAGAGAATGTCATGAGTGTTAGCGGGCTCTCGGCCACTGAATATGCCCAAGCCCGTACTGATGCCCTCAACTTCCTGTCACCTAAGCCGGTCCTTGGTTGGGCGCTCTTTCATAACCTTGTCTTCCATGCCAGGCCGGCAGTTTCTACAGGTATTGCGGGGCTGGACGCCCTCCTGGGCGGGGGCTTATTTCCAGGAGAACTCCTGGAGCTATACGGGAAGTCCAACACAGGAAAAACGCAGGTAGGTGCATATGTGGTAATTTTTTGCATGTAGCTGGTGGGTTTACCTTCCTGCCTTACTAAAGCAAGAAGGCGGGTTTTTAAGGTAAAAGGCAGTAAGGAAGGATGGCAGTGAGGCAGGATTTTAAAATAACGCAGTAAGTCAAGGAAGAAACTTTTTTTTTAATTAATAAATTAAAACTAAGAAATTAAAAGGAAGGCGGTTGTACAGTAATGAGGTAAGGCAAGAAATTGGGACGAAGGCAGGAAGCCAGGAAGGCATTAAGGCAGGAATGCATTAAGGCCCTAATAAGACAGGCAAGCGTTACGGCAGGAAAGCAGGAAGGCATTAATAGCACCAGATATTGTTTCCTAGTAGTACATATTATGAGAACGAAACGTAAATGAATGAAATCAATCACTCGATCAAATAGGTTTGCCTCAAAGTCATTTCCGAGTTCCTCCACCGGCCCACCGACAACTCGACAGGGCTCTACTTTGACCTCAAAAATGACTTCCAGCCCAAACGCGTCCTTCAGCTCTCCGGTCAACCTGACAAGGAGAAGCTAAGACACGTTATTGTTATCAAAGAGTACAAAATTGAGGGCTTGATCTCGGTCCTAGACTCCTTTGAGCGGAAGCTGGCCGAAGGTCAATCATCGTTCTGTGACAAGTTGCGGGTAATTGTGATGGACTCCCTGCCCTTTGCCCTCTACGCAATGATGGGGACGGGGACTGACTCTGGGCGGGGGATTCAGGAGATCCTGGCCTCACAGCTCAAGCGACTTGCGGCCAATTATGGGATCTCGGTCATAGTGGTCAATCATGCTGTGAGTCTCTATTCGGGGAAGGCGGGGTCGGGCTCAAATCCAAAGGAGAGGCCAGCTATGGGGAAGTTCTGGAAACATGTGCCACATATAAGGATCCGATTTAGTAGGGAGAGTCCGGATGACCCAGGGTGCCGGGCATGGCTGGAAAAGTCAAATCGGTCCCAAACAAGTGCCATCTTTGACTTTACTATTACCGAGAACGGGATTGAGTGAATTGGCGAACCTAATATGTTATTATTTATTCCATACATTCACGGATTTTTTGATATTTCCAGTAAACGTTAATTTGTCACAAGCATTGCTCGTAGTTACTGGTTCCCAAAAAGTATAGATTTTAGCCCAAACCAAAAATCAGCTATATCCGACTAAACAATTTGTGGCCAACATTAATATTTTGCTATTTGCGGATTTTCTTTTGGGCTAACTTCAATATTTTTTGGGGAGTACTAATATATTAAGGATTTCATTACTGCTGAACACAGCTGGAAAATTTGGAGGCTTGCGGAGACTGTCCGTCCCTTGTGAAGCGCGTAAGCGCATCGGCCTCCACTTTCTTTAATTCATTCAAATGCTCCTTCCCCCGTACAACGTTGAAATGGACTTTTCGCTTGCAGTCAGAAGCAGGATTCCGCTCTGCGGCAAGTGCAAAGTAATTTGCGTTCCCGATTAATTTAGTGCCTTGCTCAGGGTCCCATCCAAAGACTTCATACTTTCCGGGTGCTTTGTTAATCACTTGGGTCAGGAAGGTCATCAGGAAGGTCCCATGTGAGACTACCAGAATGGTTTCGGGGTTTGGGCTCTTGTCTAAAGTTCTGCACAGTTCCTGCAAGATTAGGTGTATTTTTTTTAGCTTAATATTAGTAGTGCTGGCCAGAAGTATTAGCGCAAAACAAAAATTGCAAATTCGCAAATTTAGATCTTCAACTCAAATGGTTACTTTTTGCATCAGTCGTAAATAGAAGCTTTTTTTATCCAAATAGTTTTGTATTTTATCAATACCTATTCATAGTTTATAGCACAAGAAATACTACCATACCTCGAAAAATGTGTCAGACCGAGCGATAAAGTCGAGAACCGTTTCAGACCCTTCGGGTTCCCATTCTAAAGGGCTCACGTCCAGTCTTACAATGTCAGCCAGTGCCTCTTGGTAGCTCCTCCCTTCGTATGTCCCGTATTTCTATGTTATAGGAATAGGGCAGTTTGAAAATTAGTACCCGGACATTAGATGACTTTAAGTTATAATTCCAAGACTACTCACCCTTTCCACTAATGTCGTATCCGGAACTAGTTTTAGCCCAGATGAATTTTTAGAGTGGCTCAGGACGATTTCAGCCGTCCCAAAGGCCCTTGGCCAGTCACTTGACACGGCCCTCGTGAACCTGACGTCCGACAAGTGTTTTCCAAGGAGCTCAGCCTAAGAATTTAGAATTTACACAAAAAAACAGCATTCGGTACTGTAGGCGTAATTGCAGATGTATGGCTGCTAAATTTCAGATATTTATATTTACAATTTTATTTTAAATTAAATTGGTGGCCATCTTAAATTCTTACCTGAAGCTTCCCAGCATCCGTAAGCTGGTCCTCCGCAATCGGCAATAGCATACGCTTAACGTTCCCCAAGCTTTCGCCGCTAGAAGAAAAGCCAAACTGAATCTCACGCGTTTTTCATATTAAATCAACGTAGTTGTGCTTAAGCTTCGAAATTAGAAATTCTTCTGTCGAGCTTTCGGAATAGTTATTGTATTATGCTCGTATTATGTTATTTTTGTATTTGTAAATTATAAATTGAAACTTACTGGCGTACAAAGTAGACGGTATGGCAGGCTTCGGAATTATTGTCTCCTTCCATGTTGAGTACTTATTTCCAAGTTTAGAAAATATGAATTTAAGTTCTGGATCCGTCCGAACTGCTAACACCGACTCCGTCAGCCGAAATAGTCGCTGCTGGCAAAACTGTTGTACATAGAATCATGTGAAGTACCTAGAATAACAAATGAACCTGTTTCTTATGTAAACCGAAGGCGTCAGATCAGTTAGGATTGTAATTTACGATTGGGAACTTCCTTATACAATCACCGGGATCGCTTCCCCTACAAGTTTACTAGGATTCCCTTCCCATTTGGCTATCTGTGTCTTGCCTAATTGTACGTGTACTCAAGGATAATCAAATTTGGAGAAGGATAATGATTTTTGAAAATGAATGAATGGACATTGCCACATTGGGTACACAATTTATTAGCTTTCAAGAAGTGATTTTCCAATTGTCCCTATAGTGCACAGATTAGATGAGGTATTAGGTATTCTAATACTACTGCACTTCCTCCTCTACTGATGAACACAGCCACTAAACTCCTTGGCATCATCCGTGACCTTAGTAAAGGCGGAAAATGAGCCTGTTGCTGCCGAGGCTGCCTCGGTTGACACGTGTTTCAAGTCAAAGTATAGATCTCTCGGCCGTGACAATTGGGAGTCTGGCTTTCCTTCAACAAGGATCCGCATGTAGGTCGCGTTCTTCATGACCTTAAAGTCCGTCTCAGGGTCCCAATTGGAGAGAGTGAACGGGGAAACGGTTCGGCTCAGCCGGCTCATCAGCGTAATCAGCGCAAAGGAGTGAGAGACGATGAGGACGGTTTCTGGGAGCGCTGATCGGTCCAGTGTCTCAAAGACGAGGTCCTGAAACGCATTGAGAAGATTGTATTTTGGTGGCGGAAAAAGTATAGCTCTTCAGCGGAATAAAGTTGTTTTTTGTAGTTCGAACCTAGCACAACCTAACCCAATGTAATGAAATGGAGATTCACGTTTAAACTATCACCAATTAATTCTAAATCTCACCAATTAAAGCAGATCTTCTCATGTATTACTGCAAATTACTCACGATTCATTTGAAACTTATTATGAGCAAAAGATTATCTATTTTTAGTATAATTAATGGAATAAAAATTCTCTTAAATATTGAAAATATTTCAAAACCTGGGTGAGCAAATCTGCTCTAAATTGATTCTGAATTAATTGGTGATCATTTAAATATTCCTCTGAAATGGTTCGTATTTGATCCTGCCCTTAGATGTAAATTTTGCACCAAAGGAGATTCTGAAAATTAGCCAATCCAGATGTTAACCAACGAGTGACTCAGGTCGTGTATATTGTGGGATATGATTCGGGTATGAATATCGTATTAGAAAAATGTTCGTACTATGTACTATTGTTTGCTCATTTTTTCTAATTTTGTTTATGGCTAGTCTTTTTTTTGCAGTCCTAATTATAAGGCATCAAATGGAACACATACGTTTTGCTGAACTTATTGCCGGTAATAATTTGCTGCATATGTAGTTGTACAAAATGTGATTACCATTATTGGGAGATATGGGAATGCTAAGCATTCACATTTAATTCAATTTTGAGCACATTAAAATTATATGCGCGATGCGTTTTATGCGCGAGTTTATGAGTTAAAAATTACAATGCAGAGACGTGCATGTCTTCTGAAAATACTTTTTAAAAGCGGTAACTGCCCTCTTGTGACCTGCCCTATGAACTGACTATATTTTTGGGCAACTTCACAAATAACAAATAAGTATATTCAAAAACCAGCCTAAACTCCTCTCAATGTTTCAATATAAGTAGTTTTTTTTCGCAATTTTTAAGACTTCTGGTTCTGGGTATGCATACCTTGAGAAAGTTGACCATTCGGTCACCAACATGATCGACGTTCTCACCGCCGAAATTAAAGTCCAGGATAGACGTGATCCCGTCGTCCAGCTTTGCCTGTTGATATCGCCGAAAGCCTTCCCTGTAGGGCTTTCCTTCAAGCTCCCCGTAGTCCTATTTATTTAGAAAACCCACATTAAAATAAGTACACGTAGCTTTAACCTTTGACCCACCCGCTCCCTTATCCGAGGGTCCGTGTCCAGAGCCAGGCCTGCATGTTCGGACTCGGCCAGTATAAGACTGGCCGTATCAAAGGCTCGGCGGAAGTCACTGGAAACTGCTCTACTGAACTTGGTCTCAGAGAGATGTTTTCCAAGCCGTTTTGCCTGCACGTAATATAGGTCCTTGTAATTTGAGTTAACTATGTCAAGGGTTAAATCATTAGTTGAAATACAAATTACCTGAAGTATCCCTTCAGGGGTCAAAGTATCCTGGTCGGCTGAGAGGAGGGTCCGCTCCACGTTCCCTCGGCTCTCTCCGCTATAAATACGGCAAATATGGTATTTAGGACTAATAATTTTGTATGTATCAGAAAAAGTATGGATTTAATAGTACGACTGCATATAGTATTTATTTATATATTAGGATTAATTATTATTTAGCGAAAAAATCTCTTACTGACGAACCAAGTAGATCACGTTCCTGCCCGTCTCCATGTCCGGAACCAAGTGTATTGAAAAGCCTAAACATATACAGAGCAATCTGGTACTAAATACGACAATTATTTCATATGTATCTGTGTAATACGGTTAAGACTGACCTTAAGGCTAATGATGTGAAATCCTATTCGGCGCCTAATCGTATCAGGTACGAGAATGCTAATGAGAGACACGGGCATTTCTTGTACATACAATGTTTACTACCTCTTCGAAGAACACCTTCCAATGTATTAAACATTGAGAAAGGAGCTTCCGTATGTTTCCGTTTCGCCATAAATACTTAATAGTTAATGAATTTGCGAATTTTCTATTTCAAACGCTTCTGTCTCTTTTTAAATGTTTTCAGTTGTCCATTTTCGTTTACTATATGTATAACCCCGAAAACGGCCTGTGGGCGTTGAAACCAGCCACAAGCCGAAATGACGCCTTTTCGAAATTTGACTGTAGTAACCTAACTTAACCTAGCTTAACTTAAATCAACTTAGCCTAAGATAATCTAACCTAACCTAACGTGATAGTATCATTAGAATTAGGTTAGGTTAGGCTATACCCCGAAGTTTTCGGTTAATGGTCGGTAGTGAAAAAAGAGCCCATAACTAGTTGTGGCTATTTCGGGGTTGGGGTGTAACATAGATACCCATGATATTAATATCAATAATGTTCCCGATCCGAAAAATGTAGATTTTGCCGTAAACCACAAAATTCTACCTCTTATTTCCGTCGAATGTTGGTTAGCTTTGTTAAAGCTTAGCCATAATCGGAAAATTGACTGTTGTTCGAGTTTTAAGTTACGTTAGGTTTGGGTGAGAATAACGAATATATTTCAATTAATGTCATACTGACTTTACCAGATACGGATTAGACATATTTTTGTTCCAGCAAAAATATTACACATTCAGGAAACTCCTTCATATAAAAAATGTTATTTTTGCTCTTATTGCATATTGCTCTTAGGAAAATATATTACTATTTTAGTAAAAAACATTACTCTTTTATAACAAAAGGCAAAAATATTACTCGCTCAGGAAAAAATATTACTCGCTCAGGAAAAAATATTAATCTTTTAGGAAAAATATTACTCGGTTTTAGTTAATGCGTGCGAAACCTCCTCTTGGTTAATTTTTCCGGTTCTTTGTTAACTTCATATATTTATGTTAAGTTAGGTTAGGTTACAACGAACCAAAAGTAAGAATCTTATACGACCTAACCGAACTAAATGTTGTTTAATCCAACCTAACCTTTAAAGTATTTCGACACGAAATGGAGTTGAGATTGCGTCAACATTTAGTTAGGTTAGGATATTTTTAGGCGTGATTTATATATTCTCAGGCACGTTTATTATTCTTCCTGAGATCGTCACATTTTTTCCTATAACGGTAATATTTATTCCTAAAACGGTAATATTTTTTCATAAAAGCGTCAAATTTCTGCCTGAGCTAACAATACGAGCTTTAATTTGGTTTTGAGTGTCAGTGTGATCTGACAAGTATGGAGACGATAATTCTCACTTAACATGATTTCGGAAAGTATTGCACGACGCCAAGCCAAACATTTTATTTCATTAGATTACATAATTCGTAACAGCAGTCAAATTACTATCTACAGTACTAGAAGCTAATAAATCGTTCCTATTTGGAACTGCACAATGTCGTAGTGTTTATTCATCTTTATCCTTTAATCTTTATCCTGTATATACTTCATTATCCTTTACATTAGGCAGAGATAGCATAATGGGAAAACATTTCTAATAAACTTGTGGTTCTGAAGTTTGTAATAGTCTAGTTTGTAAGCCAGTAACTGTTTCGTAGAATTTACAACAGTGTAAGATTATGTCTAATCGGGATCTATGAAGGGTCGGGCGTTTTAATAGCGCTGCTGGCACACGCATATTTCTGTGCAATTTTTAACTAATTCTTATTTACTCAATGGCAAAATTTCCATTAAATAATATTTGACGATTAAATATTGTAGCCGGGGTTACCGAACTCTGTTTATTTTTATTGGAGCCAGTAGGAGGTACAGAAAGGAACCGAGGGCTTTTGCAAATTCAATTTCCGTGTTTAACAACTACAAGCACTGAGGTTGTTGTTGTTGTTTGGCTAATTGATATCTAGTCCTTCCGTGATGGGTACGGCTGGATTCTGGTTCATGTACAATACGGAAGTGCTTCTCTGCGGTCCAGTTGATGACTATTTTGTACTACTTAGCAGAACACAACCAGAACAGTGCCTCATACGGTGATATACGAGAGATAAGTCCGCCCTCCACTACTACTTGTAGGCGTCTCTTCGCAGAAGCTTTATCATTGAAAGGATGGATCCAGTACTCCGGGTTCTGAGCCTCTGCTGCCTACTCTCTGGATTTCTTGGCCACTGTTCTGGTTATGGTGAGTTGGTCAAGTGCTCGCCGACCCCTCATGGAGTAGAAAACATTTGCAAGGAGCTTTGTTACAACAGCGTGGGCCGCTGCATCCGTCGTCGACCTGATGAACCTAAAGGAAGGTTTGACCCAGAAGAAGGGCCGAAAAATACAACCCAGCTGGACGGGGCTTGCTGGTGCCGAAAGGACTCTAAGAAGGTTCCAATTCAAAGGCTGATTTATTCACTTTTATTGTTCCTTTCCCTGTTGTAAATTCGTCTCACTGTTCTGATTCATTTCACGGTAGTGATTCGTCATTCCGTGTGGCACGTAGGATAGAGCAACACGCATGAGCTCGTCAGAGCACTTGCTTATACTATTCTTATTACTAATTTTTCAGTCCCTTCAGACGAACTGTAAGGAAGAGATGTGGGATCTATGTTCAAGTCAGTACAGTACAGTAACGAAGCCCGGATGTGCAGTATTAAATCCGCGCGGATACCTGCACTGTGTTTTTTTCGAACTCGAATAACGGAATCCCTTCCCTGAGATGAGACTGGGACCCAACTAACTGGCCTCAACCTCCATTCTACCAGAAAAACGCTACTGGTTATCTAATTGGGTTACTGTATCAGGATTCAATCATTGTCATTCCCGTCATTAAGAATAGTAAAAAACAAATGAGGCATATACCAAAATGTCTATTATTTCGGGAATATGGATGTGTTGCCTACGACTTGAGGTACTAATTACCAGACATTTCCCGCGCGGCTACAACATTCGTATTCATCATCACAGACATTTTGCGAGCGGCTACGATGAAGTACATGTTACAGACTCTTCCCGCGCGGGTACAGGATGTGGTACTCATTACTTATTACAAGCGTTTCTTAGCGCTGCTACAACTTAAGGTACTCATCTCATCTCAAGCATTTCCCGCGCGCCTACATCGTGAGCTACAAAGTCCTCATTACAGAAATTTCCCTCGTGGCCATAACGATGTTACTCGTTAGGAGGCATTTTCCTCTCTTTTATGTTATGGCGTTTGGTACTCGTAATCGTAACATACATTTCCCGCCAGCTTACGGCATCTTGTACTCATCATGACCATGTACTAATTTCATAACTTATTTATTTACGTGTTCCAATCCAACCAATCAGGGTTCAAATAAATAAAAAATAAAAACCAACCCGTAAATATATTGAACAAAAAATTCATTCAGAAAAAGCAGGCTAATCTGAATCTAACTTAAATGTGCACTGGAAAGAAACAAAATGCTAACAATCGCAATCCAGGTCTCTGGTTTTTGCCTCCGCGATAATTTTCGTGAATTCAGTTTATTGCAACCTTAATTGAATCGGAGGACCTTCGCTGATGCAAGAATTAGACCTGGATTGTTCGCTTCTTGTTTCTATCTTTCCAAGTGCTTTAGTAAGACTTGTTTATTGCAACTTTTTTGGAAAACATTATTCAATTTTTTATTTGCAACTTGCAGTGAGAGTTAATACTGATTAAAGCACTTGACTGGTGGTTTGGCTTGTGGGCTTGCCATTCATAATCTAAATATTGCGGATGTATGTAGGTATTATAGGTTTCGACCACTCGAAAAAAAAGTTGGCTTATGGGTCGGAAAATCAAAGTGAATCTTGGGTACTGATTTAGTATAGGATGGACGTTCAAATCCAGATTTTCAGGTTTCCAGGTTTGCTAAATTTGGTGGTTTCTGGTACGTATACACCGATTAAAATGAATCCATTTCTGAACCAATCATGAAAGTTTCCATGAATAATCTTAGGCAAGGCCGTATTTAGGATTGGATTTCAGAGGGGGGAGGGGCTCGAAAGCTATGTTGTATGTAGTAGTACGTAGCGTGAATAAAACGAGCGAGGCCAGTTATAGTGATTTAGCACTGATCTAAGTAGTTGTTATGAATTATGAATATACGTAGGAGCTACCATGCGCAATACTTGAGATCAATCAGGAACTTCCACAAAATGGCACGTTCTGACACCCTGACTTTAAATTAATACTTAAATAGTGAAGGACTTAAATAATCTTGTTTTTAAAATATTATAGAGCTTAAACACAAAATTATTGAAATTACACATTGTAGCCTAAAAGTTATATATCTATCCCATGAAGTATCCGAACTAATAAGTGGACCATATACATAGAAATTAATTGTACGCTGTTTGACGCAGAGTATGTAGCACCCTTCAATATCACGAGTCCATAACTTTTTGGCCTATTGACTTAATTTGTAATTACATTTTGCAGTCTCTCATCAAGATGAGGTTAGTTTATATATTCTTCCGGTTGAATTCTATATTTCAGGAGATGAATACATTTAGGCCTTGTTCCAGATTTCATATTACTATGCAGATTTCTCCTCCAACTATAAACTTTCCGCATCCACGTATAACGTATATTAATACCGGAATTGAAAGCACTGGTATAACGCAATATATGATACTGATCTGGAATAAATAAATTATATGAAGCAAAATATTTACCTTCAGCACCTACCACAAAATTAATTCCTAATGACAGTTAGATCATTTATGGAAACAGTTGGCTTTTTCTGTCCGTCCGTTTGTCACCCCACTACTACTCGAAAACGTACAGTTGCTCAAACTTCACCAAAAGTACTTTTTTTTAATTTAGTAACAAGGAACCTAAGTAAGTTCATTACTATTTGCATTTGCCAAAACTTCTAATGTTTACTAGTAGTTTACTTTGTAAGTGATACATTTACAGTGAACCGTGGGCCAGGTTATTATTCTCACTTCCCAGGTTTTTTAAGTGGACAAATAATTGCATGTCTTCATATTGTAGTACAAGTTTCAATTTCAATGTCAAAGTGAGGGCTTGCAGGGCAAATAAATGTGGCTAAAAAGAGCGGGAGCTTTCCGGTGTACTTACTATACCATACACCATACCGCAAGTTTTTGTTTCTTGTATATGTAGATTTAGAATATACATACATGGAATAAACAGTCAACAGTTCTACAGTTTGGGATTATTTGGGATTGGGTTTTAAGAAATATTTTTGGTTCAATTTAAAGACACCGATGAGATTACGAATGACGTAGTAAAAATCTTAAGCTTAGTTACTCGGTTCCGGTTACAAGTTACAACCAACCAAAAAGTGACAATGAAGCTCCCAAACCTCAAATCCACCAAACTCGTAACATTTGACGTGACCGGAACCCTCTTGCGCTTCCGACAGAAGCCAGTCTCGATTTACATTGAAGTGGGACGACAGAACGGGATTGACGTCCTGGACCCTGACCTCATGTCAAGGTCATTTAAGGGGGAATGGGTAGCCCTGAACAAGGCTCAACCTCATTATGGGACTTCCTGGAGGGACTGGTGGACCCAGTTCGTCGTGTCAACTTTCCAGGTAGTACCTAAATATAATATTAGGTATTATACCTTAATGGTTACAATTATAATGAATTGTAATTATAAAATTGTATTAATAATGATAATACAGTAATTATAATGGTTAATCAGAAGTGAACTGTTGACCTGTGACCGTGTCTTGTTTTGTGAATAGAACACGCCTTGCCGTGGAGCCACGCCTGAGCGGCTCTCAGCCGTGGCCTCTGACCTCATTCGCCTCTTCAATACAAGGGCCTGCTGGGAAGTTGAGGAAGAAGGCCTTAGCCTACTGCGGGCCCTCAAGGCCCAAGGCCTGTCCCTCGGGGTCATATCCAACTTTGACCCGCGCCTCCACCAGCTCCTCTGTGCTCATGACCTCACGCCCTACTTTGATTTTGTCCTCACGTCACACGAGTGTCAGCTGAGTAAGCCGGATCCCAAGATGTTCAGGCTCGCCTTCAATTTGGGGAAAACGATTGAGCCGGAGCTGCAGCCTAACCAAGTCCTCCATGTTGGAGACAGCTATGAGCTCGACTACCTGGGGGCCAGGGGTCAGGGCTGGAAGGCCTGTCTCATTTCAAAAGGGGAGCCCAATGTACGAAAGGACCAAGACTGTCCCGTTTTCTGGAGCCTGGCCGACTTTTACAATTATGTAGTACAAACGGAAGGTACTAAACTACTATTTTGAAACCACGAAACCAGTAATATTAGTGCTGTCAGAGAAAAAGTCAAAATATGGACTTTTAGCCGATAATAGAATATGAAAATGAGTAAATATAGACGTTGGACACATTATTTTTGGTCCGTTTACGTTTATGCCGACTTCATATTCTGTACTTTTTCCCGACCTGAGACCTGAGTCATATAGCTTGGCTAGCATCTACCTTTTTTAATATCCTTACTTTGTTTTGGGGTAGAGTATAGTTTTCGGACAGAATTAAATAAAGACCTAAAACTAATTAAGAATGATTCAGCATAATATTCACGCTCTGTCCAATCGTATTTATTACAGGAACAGGATCGGGATTGGAGCCGAAACCGACTCAACAGCAACAGCAACCGCTCAAACCGCTGTGAGCTGTGATCATTAGGAGTTTGAATTGGGAACTTCCACAAAAATAATGTAGTCAGGAATCAGCAATTTCCAGATAATTTTAGTGTACATCTGTACATGCTTCGTACTCGTGAAAATCGATGTTGTTAAATAGTATACGACTTTCTTAAGCTAAATGTGATTTAATTATTATAACTTGAACTAAAAATACTTCCGGGCATAAATGGCTTCTAGTCACTCCTTTTATCAGCAGAATTTTACTCCTTAACACGCCGTTTGTAGTACTTATATTTAAAATTGAGGATGAACTGTTAATTTTGAAAGTGAGGAGTACAGGTAGGCCTTGTTGGCTAATGTATAGCTTGAAAAGCAAGAGCATCAACAAGGCTTCTGGGCTCAGACTTGGCCCAACTATCCACAGCTTTTTCCCGGGAAAGTTTACCTTCTTTTCGGCTCGATAGATACAAGCCTTCAATACTCAGCTTAAACTAACTGGTGAGTTAGATTTAGAGTTAGGCCGACCTAATTACTGACTGGGACTAAACTTAACTTTAACAAAAAATATCCTGAAACGGTGGATTCCCGCTCATTGCGAGAAGTGTGAATTCCGCGTATTCCTTTAGTTGTTAGTTGCCAGGCCAGACAACAGGAGACTTTAATGTGTTGATTACAGGCAAGATTACCTGCGTTTATATCTTTGGACTCAGGCTCGCTCTTCGGCTCATCATCCATCATCCCGGCTTCATTCTGGTTCTTCTTTTCGAGGTGACTGACTGGACGGCACGGGGTAGTGGACTGCTAGCGAAAACGATTTCCCCTTTTTGTAGTTAGCCCAATAAGCCCTGTGGGCGTGTGTGTGTGGGACTGTAAGCGAAAAAGAGTTTCGCTTTACCAGGAGAGCCTAATATTTCCTGTGGGAATAAGTGTGACGAATACGAAGGAACTCAGCTTTCTTTAGAACTCGATCTGATCCGTGTTTCAACTGTCATTTTGGGCATTAGACATACTAAAGACTCAACTAGTAAAGCGTGTACTAAATATGTGGAGGTAGGTGTCTAGTCAAAAAAGGCTTCAATCATAAATGCTCGCTTCCTAATAAGATACGAAAATCGTCCGGGCGAAGCGAGGTCTAATGCACTTCGAATTCTCTGGCCAGCTTGTCACATAAAGTACTTCAATGATTCCTGGACTTACAATCATAATTTTAGAGTCAGCTTACGTTGCCAGTACTAACTACAGCTAGCCGGCGACGGGTAAATTTTTGCATTGAAACATATGGAATATATTGTATTTATTGTTCTGTTCTGAGGAACAATTCTGTACAGCACTACTGCAGTATGAGTATAACGATGGTCATCAGACTTTACCTGCCCTAAACATTCCTATTTCATCCTCTTCGTAGTATTATTAAAATCGGTATATACATATTTAGAGTTTCTTCCTTTATCTACAGATTATGGTATTATTGAAGGGGAACTATTCCTACTGACTGAAAGGGACCCTCTCTCTTCTGTGTATTTGTAATTTGATCAAGTATGAGCTCGATATTTTACGTCCCTTTCACTTTGGACTATTTTCAGGAAGGATTGATTGTGGTGAAATGGCAAGCGGTCGGACTTCAGGTTCTTGCCTTTCCTGGAAATGGGCAACAATCGTCCTCTTTCTGACTCTGTTGGGCATTACCCATTACCTATGTTAGATTTTGTTTTAATTTTTTCTGAAAGGCGTATTCGAATGGAGCGCACTGTGTTAACGGAAGGCTGCCCAGTGACCCTGTTATGGCGAATGGTAAATTAAATCCATGGACTCCTCCACAAAAAGCCGAATTTGACAAACCTGAGGAGGGGAAAAAGTGCAAGAGCAAGAAGTGCGCCTTCTCCGAAACGGAGAACTTCCCACACTGCGTTCCTGGTCCAGGTTCAACTCCAACTAACGCTAACCCGTCGTCCAATAACAAGGCGGATGATAAAAAGGATGATGGGAAGGGGGCTGCTCCTGGTTCTCCAGGAGCTTCCTGGTCACCACTTTTGGCTTCAATGGTCCTGGTGATGCTCTCTGCTCTGGACTCATTGGACTCGTCCCAGCCTGATTCACGTAGAATAGGAAACCGGAATATACAAAGATCATTTATACAAGTCAAAAGTACTTGTAACGTGTCAAATTTAACACATTGCTTGATGGCTTATGGCTTATGTGACAGTAGTCAATTTCCATTTATTATTGCCTCAAAAGTAAAAGCAACAAATAGTTAAAGCGGGAAAGACTCCGCGACCTATTATTCATTTGTAACATATACATATGTACTATAAACATACATATACAGATATTTGCCAGATCTTGTATTAAATCACATTTAAGTTTCTGTAAATTGTCATTTAAAATTTTAATTGAAGCATGTACATATATGCGTCTGAAACATTTGCCATTTGGATTTCGCACAACCACATTAGGACTTATTTATGACGTACGAGGAAGAGCCTCTACAATGCACATAGAATATTTCAATTTCAGACACGGTTAAAATTAGAATCTCGGGTTTGGTGTAATATGCCAAACGTGAGACCCGGACTATGCGCCGGCTCTGGATACCACCGGAGACAAAACATGTGAGTCCGGGCACATGCTGTATGTGTACCCGCCGGAGCACCTGACCTGAAATTTACCCGGGTCTTTTGGCTCAGGCCGAAATTCAATAGTTTTGCTATAGAGAGTCTCTGGACTCTTTTCCGTTTCATTTAGTTGTGTACAAGTTCAGCTAATTTTATATTAATTAATATTCTCCACACTTGTACCTATAATATTCAGATTTCAGGCTGCTTAATACCATTGTAGTTTGTAGTGCCTTTCTTATTCCTAGACATACAATTGATTTTATATTAGGCAACTAAATTGTGAACGTCTGTGATCTCGTCCTCGACTTGTCTTGCTACTATGTATTGAATTTCTGCTGATGCAACAGAGTATTATTTAACCGCATCCGCCCCTGAAACCCTCATTCTGTACAATACAGTTGCGACTGAATCAAAATTAGTTCCATTGTGTCTCGGCTTGGGCGATAAGACTGCTAGACACAGCTTCTATATGAGTCACGTATCGTTTCAAAACTCTTCGAATTTCTGAAACTAATCTTCCCACTGAAAGCAGAAAATGGAGAAATGGTACTTAATTTGTGGGCTCCTCTGCCTCGTGGGCGTGTTGAAGGAATTCCGACCGTCTGAGTCCTACGTAACCAAATTCATTGTTAGTTACAAAAATGTGACGAGGGATACGGTGAGTTGGGACATTTTGACTTTGGAAAAGCAAAGGAATACCAAAAAAGGTTGTATTTCTTTGGGTTCCGCGGCAAATATATTTTGATGGAAAAATTATACCATTCTGCGGAATAAAAGTAGATTTTTTTGTAGTCCAAGCCTGCCAACAACTGACTGCCAAGTTCTTTGAGCACGGAAACTTTTGGTCCAATCTAAAATGTATCATACACTTTAGCTTTAACCCGAAATAAGATATGCAAATGAGCAGATATATATGATGGATACAAATTATTATTCTTTGGTTAACATCTACTAAATCTAGATTGGGTTGATTTACATATACTTTGTTTAGTGTAGGGTTTCCGGTAGAATGTATTTTCTCCGGTACGAAATTATCAGATCCACAGGAAATAATTGACCTGATCGTCTCATTCCCAGGTGATTCATGAGCTCTATCCCATCGCCACATACTCATATCTTGTGACAATGCCGTTGGCCTTCCTGGCCACGGACTTCCTGAGGTACAAGCTGGTGGTCATCCTGGAGGGACTCATGTTAATGGCCTGCTATACTATGCTGATCTGGGGGGAAGGGATTACGAATCTAAAAGTAAGTGCACCTAATGAGTAATGACTGAATAAAATAACTATGTTTTAGTGCTGCGCAAAAATATAGATTTTAGCCATAAAGGTTACATATAAATGTGGAGATATACTTAAATGTTGGACACCTGTGTATTTTTGGGCAGCTTAAATAAAAGCCCGTAAATGTTAGGTTTGGTTATAGGATTTGACAAATAAAGTTAAGTTAGGTTATTAGTTGACTGAATGATCGTGCTGCCAAAAATACATATATAGAAGATAGCCCATGTCCATAAAATATGCAAATGAGGAAATCTAAATGTTAAACACCCATTGGTTCGTCGGCTTATGCTTTAAAGAAAAATTTTAATTTGCCTCTATCGCAGAAAAGGATGAGCTAATTCAAATATACAACCAAGCTCAATGAACTTGAATAAGTTCAGACAATAGTTTTTAAACGCAAATGGATATTCTTTCAGTGGCGCCGCGCTTCTATGTATATAGGTATAATAAAATATAGGCCTTACAAAATCTTCAAATGAGCATATACAGATGCTGGACACAAATACAGTATTTGATTCGGTTGATACGGGATTCATACCCGAGATTATAGTTCCATACCCGACCTTCGTCATCTGGTTTGGTGTACATCTAGACTTGCTCATTTCCATACTTTATGCATAATGGGCTAAACTCTAAATTTTTGGTCTATTCCTTCCTACAGATTCTGGAGGTCCTCTACGGAGCCGCAAACTCGGCCGAAGTCGCCTACTTCACTTACATCTACGCCAAGGTCCGGCGGGAGGACTTCAAGCGGGTCACTTCCTACATTCACACGGCCATCATAGTTGGGAACCTTGTGGCGGCCATTAGTGCCCAGATCCTCGTCTCCACGGAGAGTATGGACATTCGGCAGCTCAATTTCCTGACCCTAGGGTCCTGCTCTGCCGGACTCCTCCTCTCCTGCTTCCTGCCTTCAGTACGAAGTTCAATGTATTTCCAGGCACGGCCCTCAAGTGCCCCTTCCATCAATAACAATGTGGGGAGTCCGAGCAGGGGCTGTACCGGAGTCCTCTGGAAGGACTTTAAGCTGGCCTACTCCAGCCGCTACGTGCTCAAATGGTCAATATGGTGGGCCATTGCCTCGGCCGGGAACTATATGGTCCGGAATTATGTCCAGGCCCTTTGGGAAGACGTTTCGGCGGAGTCCAAGTCCAAGGTTCATAATGGGGCTGTGGATGCTGTCCATACGCTTCTGAGTAAGGAATCAACTTAATATTAATTCCTACCCCAAAATATGATGTGCCAAATATAGATGTTAAGTTTTAAATCCTAACACTAGCTTTACCTCTGATAGGCGCCGTCTTCGCCCTGGGCATAGGTCACGCCCGAATTGGGTGGGACAAGTACGGGGAGCCCTTCCTAAGTCTCATGTGCTTCCTTCAGGGCGGGCTCCTGTTCTGGATGGCCATAACGAAGAACCTAATGGTTGCCTATGGAACCTACGTCTTATTCCGTGTTTCCTTCCAAGTGATGATTACCGTGGCGAGGTAAGGCTTCCACTGAAAGTCTGTGCATATAACATAATAGGCCTTAGCCCCAAACAAATTATACAAACTAGGAAATGTAGATGTTTATAAATATTATTATTTATTTATATATTTATACCTGACCTAACTCAAATCCGTTTAGTTAATTTCTAATTTCCTGATTGACTCATTTCCATACTTTTTGGGCGGGAGGCAGAACGTAGCTTTAAACTATTCTGATTCTGCAGTGCGGAGGTGGCCATGCGAATAACACCGGACAGCTATGGGCTCATATTTGGGATCAATCGGTTCGTCGCAATTGTCGTCCAAACGATCCTGACCCTTCTGATCACGGACACGGGCGGATTTGCACTTTCAGAGAGATCTCAGTTCCTGGCATATGCGGTATATCATTCGGGGCTTGGGGCTTTCTTTGCTGTAGCGTGGCTAGCGCTGCTGGGAAGGGATGCGAGCCCTGGAGCAGTGGTAAGCACAAATGATACGGCAGTGCCCGTGGGCAGCGTTCCAACATTGTCACATGAATTGTGCCCCTTAACCGAAGCCATAGATAATAGACTGAGAGTAAAGCGTGACAGCTTGTAGTTACAATAGTGTACCTATTATGATAGTAACCAGCTCAAGCTAATAAAGACTATTTTGGGTTAGATAATATGGAATGGATACAGCTTGAGCTAAGGCATATTCTTTGAAATCAGCGTCATTTAAATAATTACTATTTATATTTAAATGTGTTACTATTTAAATTAAATTCTACTACATGCGACTCATTACTAAAATCAATTTTTCCCTTCAACTGAATCCACTAATGTGCTGTAATTGATTAGAAATGAATTAGCAATGCATATTGAAAGTACGCTAAAACGAGTCTTACGAGTCCGAAGTTCTCAATTCTAAACTAACTTCTTAACTTCTTTATAATAAATGAAAAATGAATCAAGTAATGAAATCGCAAATAACACAATTCAATTTAAATAGTAACAGATGTCAATAAAAATATTAACAGTCTACCATTACGTTTTTTGAATTAAGTTATATTTAAATTATTCGGCTACTTGAGATTGATACAGGAGAACGCCATTAGGCTCACTATAAGCCGGCCTGCCGAGGATGTGTAGGACGCACGGCTTCGCTCTGTTGGATTCAGGGCCAAGACCTTGTCCATCTCCAGGTCATCCTCCCCTTGGTGACTATTGTAAATGATGAGGTCCTTCCGAATGAATGGTTGGCCCCCAATTTGGATCCGATGCGGAGCAAAGGCGGCATAAGCCGAATTGTTGTAGGCCGCCGCTGGTAACTCGAACGTGAGGGGCGAGGATCCTGTTCAATTAAGGCAACTATTCAAATACTGGTGAATATATTACTGTAAGGACTGTGTGAGTTCCATACCGGTATAGGTTATGTTGGACCCCAGGAGCAGGACCGTATAGTTCGCGAACAGCCATGTCGGGAAGTTCGTACCCATGTCAAAGATACAGCCAAGCCGCCCTTCTCCTTCGATATCACCCCGATTACCAGTAATAGTAGTAGAGAGAGATGAGTCTTGCTGAAAATTAGCAGTAAATAAATTTTAGGCTAATTCAAAGCCCCTAAAACTTGTGAGTAGAGCACGGAACTTTGAATCGATTGATGTACCTATAGTCCAAAAATAATACTTTAGCCCAAATCAGAATATGGATTAAGTATATGTAAATGTTGCATTCAAATTAGTCGGCTTCAGCAACTTTTTGAGCTGGTTCAAGGTACGAGTTCCTCAAATGACTAAAACTGACTTTTGTCAAAAGTTTCTCTAAACTATGGTATGTGGCATATCAAAGCGCTGGTCTACACGGCAGGATCATTATAAAAGGCATGTTAAACATAATTTGACTTACCCGTGACAGTAAAAGCTCAACAGGGGTAAACCTGGCTCGATTCTGTCATTTGATATATAAAAAATTACCACCAGGGCATAAGGATATTGAATATACGAATTTACCCCTGAATGCCCGGGAATGACCCCAAAATGTCACCCGGCGGCATCCCGACCATACCATGGCATGTAGCATATCAAAATGATCGTATGGGAGTACGTAGCATGAGGAGACCAATTCATGATCCGATCCACCCGTGACTCCATGACCATGACCCGGGGTCAAATTCAGCTAGCGCCGTTTTCGGATACCCAAGCCATACCGAGTCTTACGCTATAAGCGATTTCCCGATCTTGACCAGGAAATGTTTTGTGGAGAGTGGTGACCTCCAAGATGTCACCGTGGTATATTCACTTAAACCTTAAACACATGTGGCATAGCAAACTAATTGTTCGGGGATAAGGATTACGAATCCGTGGTAAAGATTGTATTGTATTCCGGGCGCGACCCTTGCCGCCCAGGTGACCCGTAAGAGTTACCAGAGGTCATGTTGAACTAGGAACTCAGCCAGATGCCCTGCTTCTTCGAGTTCACAACAATTCATTACAATTGATTCGAAACACTGTTCCGAATCTATATTTTGTATTGAGCTAAACTATAAGACCACTATTCCTTGTGTTGTCCAGATCCAAGGATTATATCTATTTAGGTGTAAATAAGACTTCATCAAAACTTACCACGCCGTTGCAAGTGGTCCCGCTACAAGTGAGCCGAAACAAAGGGACGGTGTAGGCTGATCCAGCTTTCAGGCTGGACTTCTCGCACATGATCAAATATTGAAGGCTGGTCTGCAAGCGAAAACCAAAATTTAAAGACCCGAACAACTATACGGCTAACCAGTTGGCCTATGATTCTATTTCAACAAACTATTCGCTGGTCCTGAGCATTCCAGTCCGTCCCTGAGAAGCCGACCCCAACAAAGGACGTAAAGGCGTCCGGGTCCGCGTCAACCTTGATCTGGAAAGAGCCGCCCAGGCCTGGAGTTGGAGGTGGAGGGCTACCTGGTGGGACCACGGGCAGAATTCTTGTTATGCTGACAAAGAGCCGGCACCGAAAAAAGAGGCTCATGCAGCCTTCGGCCCCGTATCCAAAGCAGTACCTATCGTCGTCTCCACAGGCTCGGTACTGTATAACGAGAGTATTGGTAGTTACACAGAATCCTGTACAAGGTCAATCGGGAAGCCTTTACCAATTTCACGATCTCGGGTATCTTCTCTTTGAGCGTGAACTTGTACATGGACTTGTGTCGATGGTTAGGATCGTGCATCAGAGGGTTGGCAATCCAACCTGGACCTGAACGGAAACACATTACAACTCTAAACTCTGAATTTCAGCACAGCTAAGCGTTGGGCCTTCCTGCCTTATTAAGACATGATCTAAGGCACGGAAGTAAGGCATGGAGGCAAGGAAGTCAAAGGAAAAGGAAGTCGGCAGGAAGAGGAACACAGTTAGGGCATCAGGAAAGAAATGTAAAAAGGAAAAGGAAGGCAGGAGGGCAAAAATTGAAATAAATGCTGGAAGATAGTAAGGTAAAAAATTGAAAGAAAGGCAAGAAGTATAAAGCTAGCCGGTAAGGCAGGAAGACAAGAATTCTTAAGTAAGGCGGTAAGACAGGAAGGCAAGAATTTAACGGTAAAAAGCAAAAGCGGTAAAGCAGGAGGGCAAGATCTGTACATTAAGGCTGTAAGGCAGGAAGGCAATAATTACAGTAGGTATGACATGTGAAGGCAGGAAGCCAAAAGTCCGAAGGAAGACAGTAAGGCAAGAATTTAACAGTGTGAAGGCATGAAGGCAAGAAGCCCAAAGGTAGGGAGGAAGGTAAGACTAGGCCATGATTTTCAGTGAAGCTGGTACCAGGACTCGTCACAACGAGCATAGCTCACTCACATGGGTCGATTCCATTCCTCCCATAAGTCACCCATCCCTGAGCAAGCATCAGGTTGACCGGTTCTGGAATCAATTTAATACTCATTATTGGCACGGGTTCTGGTGAGGCCCAATTAGGTGAGCTTGTCCAACCTTTTTCAATGTTAATTGGGTTCCCGGGCCCGGGAGTCCCGGGCAACTTGTGTATCAAATTTTCGGCGAGCTCAAAGTCACATTCTATGAGACCGTCCACGAGCGTAACCGAGGCCGAGGCAATGAGCTTATTGTAGAAAGGCTCGTTCGGGTCCGAGCTCCCTGGCACGAACTTCCAGAGTGTTAGGCAGGTAAATGTCGGAATATTTCATCCCATCTATCCTTATCGGTAACCTTAAAAACTCTTACCGGTTCGAACTTATACTGGCTGGTAAGGTAGCCGAAGCGAAAGTCAAAAGTTTCCCGCTTCCCCACGCCGAAACCGCACAGAAAGGCCGGAGCCCCGCTCTATGAAAATCAGGTAGGTACTCCAATGTTACTGCTACTGTATGACACGGATACCAAATAAATCCTGAATTTGGGTTCATACCGCCATTGCAATCTCCTTGTCGGGCCCATTAGTGAATCCGAAGGCAATGTACTTGAACTTGTACCCTCCGATCAGGTGGATCTTAGTGGATATTGACGAGTCCCCTGTCGCCACATGCAGGAGGATCCTATGGAAGGGACACTGGTCTGTGTTCCGACAAAAGGCCAGCTGTTTGGTGTTCTGGACACCGAGGCAGAGGCTGCGACCCGAGTTAGGGGCAGGATAAATGACCGGAGCCGGCCGTACCCCGTTACATATGTCCAGGAATGTGTCGAATCGAGCCTTTACTTCGAGGTCCGTACGCGGCTTCTGTCTGGACCAGGTCGTACAGGTCAGAGTGCTTGAACCCTTTTTTGGAAAATTGAACAAAAATAATGTAAGCCCCAAGCGGTGCGGACGTGAAATTGGGGCACATGCCTTATGAGTTTACGAACTTACTGCTCCAATGAACATTAGCAAACAGAGGAAGCTCCTCGTGTTCATTCCGAGTCCTTCGATTTGGAACTTACAACACTAATCAAAAATACTAATATTTTCTGACCTCAGACCCTTGTATGTTGTGCTGGCCAAATTGACCGTGTGTGTCCCATAAAATGCGCATTTAAGAATCCACGGCTTGTCAAGTGATTGTTTACGAAGTAAACTGTTTTCCTACTCCGTTTCGTGGCGCTGCTCTCACTCGTGGAAACAGTTTACTACAAGTTCATAAGAGAGTACGAGTACCCAGAACCTGGCATAAAAAGGCTAGATAGCCTTTTAACGCCACGAATGCTTGATCAACTTCCTCCTCATCTATGTCGTCACCGTCACCGTCACCGCCACTAAATCAACTCCCTTCTCCTCTATGTTGATAGCTCGTTCTCTATTAACATTACGCGTCTAGTACACGTACTCGTATTTTTAGGGCTTGTATTTTTAGCTCAGAAAGAAATGTGACGTTTTTATGAAAAAATAGTACCGATTTAGGAGAAAATGTGACGATCTCAGGAAGAATAATAAACGTGCCTGAGAATGTATAAATCGTGCCTGCAAATATCCTAACCCAACTAAATGTTACTTAATCTGATTGCTGACGCAATATCAACTCCATTTCGTGTCGATATTTTAAAAATACTTTGAACGTTAGGTTACATTAAACAACATTTAGTTCATTTAGGTCGTATGCAATTTTTACTTTTGGTACTTTGTAACCTAACCTAACCTAACTTGAATATATAAAGTTAACAAAGAAACCGAAAAAATAAACCAAGAGGAGGTTTCAAACGCATTAACTAAAACCGAGAAATATTTTTCCTGAAACAGTAATATTTTTTCCCTCAACGAGTAATATTTTTGCCTGAGCGAGTAATATTTTTTCTTGAAAGAGTAAGATTTTTGATATGAAGCTGTTTCCTGAATGTTTAATATTCCATATTCTTACGGGCAGTTTCATCCGGTAAACATGAAAATAATCCTTGATCTTGCTCCAGCGGCAGATGCAAAATAATGTCCTGACCGCTCCATGATTTATGCCTAAATACAAGGTTTAACAAGTGGAAGAATGATTTATTCTGCACATTGTTCAGTTCTGGTCAATAGCTCACACAGGCGGCTTTCCGTATCTTTAGTGCAGGTTTCCGTAATTATTATGTTATTAATTATTATTATTGTAGTGAATTATCCGGAAATATTGTATAATATAGATACATAATACATAAGTCATTTCGTATTTAATAATTTCATGTAAGACGAAGAACTCGACTAATTATGTGCAAGTGTTTATTTAAAAAACTGATTATGAGAAAATAATAGTTCATACTAAATTACTTCCAAATTATGTATTTGCAGTACACGTCCTCACATTATGTGTTATAATAATAGTTTAACTGTGTATTCTCGTATATTATAAGTTAATTGATAATACCACATTCACACATGCGATGCGTAGCATAGGCATGGACTTCTATGTATTAGTGAGCAGAGACCAGAAGTTGGCTTTATTTACAAGCAACTGACGCGACTACCACATATGCATGCTGTGACGTGGGCGAGATAGGAAGCAAGGAGGCAGACTCGTTTTTCCTTATGCACTTGTAGTAAACTGATATCACCAGTGAGTGAGTTGCGAATGGAGTAGCTATCTGTTTACTTCGTAAACAAGTTGATTTCAGTTGAAAGATTATTTTTTAAGCGGTCGCGGTCGTACTAATCGTCCCGCTCCGCTCGCGCTCCCTCGATCTCCTTATTACCCACCTCATCCTCCCTTGCAACGTTGCCGAATGAGGGACTGTCAAAAAGTAGGTATGGTCTGGGTCTGTCTGGGTTACTGAACTAGGAGGGTGAAGGTTAAATTAGGAGGGTGAGGCACAAAACACTTCACGCTCCCTTATTTGTGCCTCACCCTGGTCCTAATTTGGCCATCACCCTACCTAATTTGTCCCTCACCACGCTCATTTAGCCTTGACCTTGAACCTCCCTAATTCGTGCTTCAACCACCTAATTTAGCCTTCACCCTCCCTAATTTGTGCCTCGCCCTCCTAATTTAGTCTTCACTCTCCTAATATGTGCCTTTACCCTCCTAGTTTGTGGCTCACCCTCACCCCTCACCCCTCACCCTCCTAGTACTGCAATCAACATCCTACCTGCTTTATCACGCACCCTCATTCGGCAACATTGCAAGGAAGGGGGAGGCGGGTGAGGAGGCTGCTGAAGGATCGTGACGATTAGTAGGACCGTTTTTAATGTATCTTTTTTTTTAACGTCGCATCGCTGCTTGCCACTCATTCGCTCAACTGCGTTAATCCGAGGTCAGCTGTCTACTGCAAGGTTACTAATAAAATGGGTTCGGCTCTAGATACATATTTGAATAGTAAGTTATACGCTGCTCCACAAAAATATAGAATTTAATCAAAGGTATTTAAATTAGCCTATGTAGGTCTTGGACCTTCTTGACCTATAAGTACGAATCGAACCTATTATGCCTAGTGTACCTAAAAATATGTGCAATTAATTGCAAATTCAATTTATGGTTGGATTGTTGGTTGTTGAACCCAGACTTCTGTCTTTCTCTCTTACTGGTAGAAAGAGTGAGAGCACACAAAAATAGGTTCCTTGTACGATATCTCTTATAAATTAGGTCTCCACTCCTTACTCAAGAATTATGGCTCAAATGAAAGAGAACTATGTGCTCTGTCTAATCCTACAATTTGTAAGCGTATA